>CBVK0100413488.1:0-19632 GCA_900067695.1 Picea abies
CTCTTCCGATCTCACCCATGATTGCAGTGGTACCTATCATTTTTAATCCATTTTTCCTGTGGACCCGACCCCCTTCCTGACACCCTTATTTGGGACCTATCCCATTGGATTCCCATTTTTTATTTGATCACCGTAGTACCTATCACTTGTAAGCCTTTTTTTTTTTCTGTGGTCTAACCCACCCTTCCCAACAACCTTATTTGGCACATATCCCATTAGATTCCTCTCTTTTCCCCATCTGCCATGAGACTCATCACCTATAATCCTTTTTTTTTGTATGGACCCACCTGCCCATTTTTTCCTCTACCCAAATGGCCCTCACCTGCAACCAAGAAATCAATGCCTTGAGTGTTAACGACATCCATAACAAGGAGGAAATCAATGTAAAATTTTTGATATGCTCGTTTAACCATAGACAATGCCACATCATTGTCACCCAACCATAGGAATTCACATATGCCACCCTTGATTAGAATAACCTTTTCTTAGATAGAATGATTCCAGAAAGTATACACTAGAATCAACAGATAAATCCTAACCAGAAACACCATTGCTACAACAATAACACAATACCATCAAATCGTACCTTTACCAAGAGAAGCGCACAAGAAATATACCAGAAAGACTGAGAATACTCCACCACCACTGCTACACTACTCTCTCCAGAATTGCACCTCCTTCTGTTGCAATTTTTTCTCCTCAGACTTGTGCCCTCCTTATGCTGAGTGAGTGTATGTCAAATGAGCCAGCACATGCCTTTATATAGCCTATCCAAGTGACTTTTCCAGGTGGGGTTGACTTCTCTTTCTAGGGTTTTCTATTTCTTTATTATTATTCTCCTTGGTCCGACTTCTCTTCTAGAGTAATTCCACATTTGTTAAATGGTTCTCTTGCTTCTGAAGTAGTTTACTCTGAGTACAAATATTATACTGGAGGTTAATACCTACCGTAGCTACCAAAACATCAACACTCCCTCTTATCTAGGGAGGAATTAACTAATATGTTCTTCATGTAATGGTCTCAAACACATCCATCTATCTCACATGGAATGGGAAAGACTCACATGGTCTTGAAGACCAATCTACAAGTAGCATCACCATAGCCACATAGACTATCTCATGATCAAGAAAATCATGTCACAAGTAGAATGGCCACACGAGCCATCTCATGATCAAACATATCATGTAACAAGTAGCATAGCCACATAGGATATCTCAAGATCAAAAAGATCATGTCATAAGTATCTCCATCATAGCCACACAGGATATATTATAGTCACACACACATATTATCTGATGGTCATGTTACAATCATGCATCAGGGGCCTCATCAACACATGTAGCATCTCTCTAGTGGGTACAACCTCATCTTCCTCTTGGACCTTATGTCATTACATGGCTTTCATCTAGCTCACATAGAACTAGGCATATAGCTCTCATAGAACTAGGCAACCATCCAACTCACACATGATCTGGAATATGCAGTTGAGCTAGTTTACATAGAACTGCGCTACTACCCAATCCAAATGGAGTCTGGGAAACTATTTAGTTTGATCTAGTTCACACACAGAATTGCACTACTACCCAATCCAAAAAAATTCTGGTTGACTATCCATTTGAGCCAGTTCACACTGAACTGTGCTACTACCCAATCCAAATGGATTGTGTGAAACTACAACTTGCCAACTCACAAAGAATCTGGCAACTAGCCCTAGAGCTAGTTTTCCTGGTTGGAACACTAGGCATCCAGTCCACAATGACTAGGTATCTAACCATGAGGGTTAGGCGATGTAGTGAACACACACTACCCATCTAGCCCAAGGCTAGGAAACACCTCCAACCAAACAGGTTGGCCCTCTAGCTTGAAAAGTTGGGAAACTCACTAGCCCTGAAGGCTCGACATTTGTTGACCTTGTGCAAGGTCATGCAAAATAGTGCCATAGTTAGTAACATGCCTATAAATGACCACCCATTACTACCACACTCTGCAAGATACTTCCACAAGAATCACATATGTGACTCATCACTCCCTCTTACTAGGGAATTCTTGATGGACTACACCAAGCTTGTCCCTGAAGTACACAAACTTCACTCAATAATTTCATATTTTTCACCATCACTGTAGACATGGATTTACAATCCATTATTTTGAATCTCTTCAGAATATCTACAACATATTTTCCTTGGCACAATAAAATCTCATCTAGTTTATGTCACACCTCTAGACCCAAGAAATAATGCATCATACCCACATCTTTCATCTTGAACTTTGATGCAAGCTTTCTCTTGCACTCAACAATGAGTTTCTCATCCCCTGTTAGAAACATATCATCCACATATAACAGTAATATCACTGGTATACTATCCACAACCTTGTAGTAAAGGTTGGAATCTTCTTTACTCTTGGTAAAGTCCAAGCTCATTAGGAAACTGTTTGATCTGGAATATCATTCCTCGAGTGCATGCTTAGGCCTATGCAAAGCCTTATTCAATATGCAAACATGAGACTCCTTCTCATGTATCTTGTGCCTGTTCTATGTACACATCTTCTAGATATTAGAGCAAGTGTCTTGTCATAATCTTCTCCCTCTTGCTGGGAGAATATTCTGGCCACAAATCAAGATTTATACATCGCTATATTGTTATCTGCAACATGCTTGATCTTGTAGATCAACTTGGAAGTCACCGCTAACTTCCCTTCTGGTCTTGGAACCAAGGTAAATTCCATATCCCAGTCCTTCTGTCCGGCTTCCTCTTCGGTCATTGAAACAAGGGAATATTCCCATGAGATTTCATATCTCCTCGAAGACTCTGAAGCTTTGATCTAGCCTCCTCAACTCATGGCACCTGTTTTTCAGTCCTAGAATACATATCTCTCTTTCATATGAATTTGAGGAGGAATAATTTCTGAATGAAAGTCACTACGCCACTGAATCTCTCTGAGATCAAGCTCACCTTGAGTCTCCATGCTCCCTTTGAAACTTGACTCCCTCTAAGTCTATATAATCTTTGGATCCATCTGGTCCCTCTATATGTGATGATCTCCTTTGAAGTCTAATATCCTATGAATGGTCTAGGAGAGGCTTCTCCTCCCTACTAGATCATGATGGTTGACTCCCTATAAACTCTAGATCCTTCTGAGATGGTACTTGGTGGGTCACTTGCCTCACCATTAGTGGATCCATATACTCCTCCTCATGATATGGCTTATCAATTCCACATATATGTATCCCTTGTTCATCTTGCAAAGTATCATGGGACCATGTTGGTCTCTTCCTAGTTACTGCAATGATTCTAGGTAGGCCCTTTTTTCTCTACTAATTCTTTCTGATGATATGAGTGATCAACTGAACTAGAGGGATTTGTTCGGTCATCTTTGGATCTTTCTTCTCCAATAAATCCCCATATGAGACATTATATATCTCGCAAAAGTATCCTTCTTGCCATAAGGTTTTAACTCCGTCCTATTTTTCTTTGATGCATGGATGTATACGGTCACGTATACAACTTCTTATCTAGATAGTCTACTCCATGTCTCAAAATAGAGACCATCTAATATGTTTCCTCCTACAATCCTCACTATAGCTCCCCCAAGATTTATGACCTGTGACCTTCCAGGAACAATACCAACAACAAGGGAAAACAATAGATAAGAATAATACTCTTATAATAATAAGAAAAACAATAATGAGAACAATCGTCACAATATATCCTTCTTAGAGATATCACTTGTGATCTACCTGGAACAAGAGCCAAAATAAAAAATGCAATAATAAGAAATAGGAACAACACTTTTCTAGTGTTGTGACCAATCATTCCTCCATGGTAACCTCCATGGAATTTACAAGATAACCTTCCCGAGACAAGATCAACAAGAGAAAAATCATTTCCAATATAATATCATTTTCATATGAACACATCTATGTTAACAAGAATAAAATACAGTTTCATGGTAATCATCATATCATTACCAAGGTGACGCGCCTGGAAGGAAAACAATAAATACCTCCTAGAGGAGATGTTATTTCATCTTGAAAACAAGTAAAATAAGCATTTATATCAATAATACTCAGATGCTACTAAGTATTTATTGTATCTAGAAGTGATAAATCCTTTCAAAGTATGTTGTGGTATAGTTGATCATAGTTGATCCCAAACTTGATATGAGCAAATTGGAAACTTATCAATTTAATCAATCAAACCTGGAACTAAGAGTCTTATCTCCAAGAATGAGTGTTGTTTTTTTTCTTCCGAGTTTCCTTCACTCAAGATGACAAGTATTCTCTCCAACCCGTCCCCTGTACTAAGACAATATGCTTTCTAGATAGAAATCTGAGTTAGGGAATATAATGCAAATAAAATTTAAAATCTCAACCTTAATCAATCTAATACTTTGACTAAAGTCATCTTATAACTTCAACTTTGACTAGAGGTTTGACTTCAACCTGTCTAACTCAAAAAATCAACCTTGATGTTTTTGTTGACTGAGGGCACTAGAAGGTGTGCTATGCTAGGGCGCACTATGACAACCAAAAAAAAATGACCCAATGTTTCATTGAAAGTGCCCAACGAATTTGGGTTAGGATTTGTTGTTGCTACAAAACCAGAAACCCTAGATGGAACTGTCAGAAGAATGAATAGCGAGCTAATCGAGGGAAAGAATAATTTCAACACACTTCAATGAGTTTCTCAATGAGCTACTAGAACTCCACTGGAACAAAGGAACTGCAACTGGCATTGCAATTGGTGCTGCAATTGTCACTGCAACTCGCGCTACAACTGGCACTACAACTAGCACTATAACTGGCACTGCAAATGGAACTTGAACATATCCCTATGGCTCTTCAACTTCTTCTTCAATGAATCCTTCTAGATGCCTTGATCTAGGGTTTTATGAGGAAACCCTAATTTCTCAACTTTAGAAATTTGTAGATCTGATATGGGGAAAAGATGTGCCCTACTTAGGCGACCTTCATGGTGGGTTCAATAAGTGCTCAATAAGATTGACAAATGGGGAAACTAAGGATATTCCTTCCAACAGTTAGACTGTTACGAAGGAAACAAGCTTTGATATCGTGTTAAATTTTTGATATGCTCGTTTAACCATAGACAATGTCACATCATTGTCACCCAACCATAGGAATTCACATATGCCACCCCCGAGAACAATAACCTTTTCTTAGATAGAATGATTATGATAAGTACACACTAGAACCAATAGATAAACCCTAACCAAAAACACCATTGCTGCAGAAGCAACACAATATTAATAAAGTGTACCTTTACCAAGATAAGTTCATAAGAAAAATACCAGAAATACTGAGAATACTCCACCACCACTGCTACACTACTCTCTCCAAACTTGCGCCTCCTTCTGCTGCAACTACAGTTGTTACAATTACTATTCCTCAAAGTCACACCCTCCTTCTGCAGAGTGAGTGTATTTCAAATGAGCCAGCGCTCGCCTTTGTTTATACTAGCCTATCGAGGTGACTTTTCCAGGTGGGGCCAAATTTTCTTTCTGTAGTTTTCTATTTCTTTATTATTATTCTCCTTGGGCCGACTTCTCTTCTAGGGTAATTCCACATCTTCTTAATGGTTATCTTTCTTTTAGAATATTATACTCTAAGTACAAAGGTTATACTGGATGTTAATACCTACCGTAGCTACCAAAACATCAACAATCAAGACCATAAATTTCAACATTAGCAAGCTCAATTCCTCCATTGAGACCCTCAAGGACTGATGTGCCACCATCAAAGACATCAAAGACATACTCAACCAATTGATGAGATGCTCCCTGAACCCCACCTCTTCTAAACAACCTTCCTATTATGAAGACATTGACTCTTCCCATTTCCAAGGACCTCATTCCAATCATCTTCATCATGACCTGTGCCTTCCTAGAATTGAGGTGAACAAATTTGATGGCTCAGATCCCATTGGCTGGGTCACTCAAATAAAACATTATTTGTCCTTTCATGGAATTACTGATGAGTTGGCCAAAATTCCTTACAATAACCTCTATATGGATCTAGAAAACTAGAAATGGTGACAATAGTGTATAAATGCATGCCAAGGGTATGTTGCTTGGACACAATTTGTTGCAAATATTTATGAATGCCTTGACATCGACCCCCACCATTTAGGCCATTTGACTAAGTTGAAATAGTCTAGCATAGTGGAAGACTTTATCTCCATCTTTGAGAACTTGGATTTTAGAATGGAGGGCATGTTAGATGCCTTCTTCTGGGAGTGATTTATTAGTGGCATAAAGGATGAAATCCATGCCCACGTCCTAATGGCTCACCCCTAGACCTAGTTTGAAGCTACTAAATGATCCAAGGAAGAAAAACAAATTGTCTCCTCCCAAATGAGAAAAGCCTACTTTATTCCTTGCCCTAAGCCAACCAATCCAGCCCCTCCTTCCACTCCCCTCAAGATCTAGAAATTAATATGGGAAGAAATGGACGAATGCCAACTCAAGGGTCTTTGGTATAATTGTGATGACAAATATTTTCTAGGGCACAAGTGTAAGGAAAATAAGATTTTATGGCCATGTCTGAGGATGTTTCTGAAGAGGAGGCATATGTTTTCCTTATGGAAGAGCTAACCAAACCAACTAATCTTACTCCACCCTATGATCCACCAAAATTTGAATCGATGATTTCACCAAATGCCCTCACTAGCTTCTTTACTCCCCAAACCCTCAAGTTAATTGATTAAATTAAGCATCAAAAATTCATCATCCTCGTTGAAAGTGACAAGACCCATAATTTTGTTTATTACTACATTTCCCAAGAAATCAATTTCTCTATCCATGTAGTGAATTATTTTCAAATCATGATTGCCAATGGAGGTTCCATGAAATGTGGGGGAAGTTGTGAAAAATGTTCACCTCCAAATTGGTTAGTACCACTTGAAATCTCATATGTTTTCTATTGACATGGGTGATTGTGACCATGTAATTCCCACAAATAGGACATCAATATAAGTTCCAAGGCATCACAAAAGGCTCCCCTGAGATCACTAGTTCCCATCGAATGGAGATGCTCCTCAGAAAAGGTCATTCTAGCATTATTTCCCAACTCCATTATATTCAAGATGTTGAGAAACCATTTGTGCATCTCAACCTCCAATCTATACTCTCCTGACACCAAGCTATTTTTACCACTCCCCATGGATTTCCCCCTTCCCGTGGCATCCATGATCATTCCATTCCTCTCGTACCGAGAATTCTTACTTCCAATGTTCGCCCTTATCATCATCCCTTTGCCTAGAAGAATGAAATTGAGAAAATTGTTCAAGAATTGCTCGAAGTGAGTGTTATCCATCCTAGTACCAGCCCCTATTATTATCATATGGTCATGGTACTCAAGAAAGAAGGAACTTAGAACATGTGTCTAGATATTCACACTATCAACAAACTTACAATCAAAGAAAAATTTCCCATTCCTGTCATTGATGACCTTTTGGATGAATTGAGTGGTTCTCAATACTGTACCAAACTCATTCTCCATTCTGGCTACAACTAGATACATATGAAAGAGGAATACATTACCAAGACTACATTTATAACTCATGAGGGTCACTATGATTTCTTGGTCATGCCCTTGGTCCCGTGTAATGCCCCCTCCACTTTTCAAATTCTCATGAATCATGTCTTTCGTCCTTTTATCCATCATTTTGTTTAATAGTTTTGTTTGATGATATTCTCATCTAAAGTAAAACTTGGAAATCCCATCTCTCCCATGTTGATCAAGTTCTACATCTACTCTCTCAGCACAAAATTTTCCTCAAACATTCTAAATGTGCCCTTGGAGCTTCGGAAGTGAAACACCTAGGTCATATTGTTGGCAAGGATGTTGTATGGGTGGATCCTAAGAAAATTGAAGCTATGCAGGACTTACCTCGCCCTAAAAATATTAATATATTGTGTGTTTTTATGGGTTTAATGGGATATTACCACAAGTTTGTTCAGAATTATGGAAAAATTACAGAACCTCTCGCTGCTCTCCTTAAAAAGAATGCTTTCAATTGGACTCCAACAACGGATCAATCCTTCCATGCCTTGAAAGAAGTTATGCGCATGACTCCTGTCCTAACACTACTTGACTTCACCAATACTTTTTTCTTGGAATGCAATGCTTCAGGGAAAGGAATTGGGGCAGTCTTCATGCAAGATGGTTGACCTTTGGATTTCAGGAGAAAAAAACTTTCGGATAAAAATTTTGGCCAATCTACCTATGAAAAGGAAATGTTGTCTATTCTACATGAAATTGATACCTAATGTCCTTATCTATTGGGGAAACACGTCCAAATTTAAACTGATTATTGAAACCTCAAGTATTTTCTAGAACAATGAATTTCATCCACGGAGCAACAAAAATGGGAGAGCAAGCTATTTGGATATGATTATGATATCATTTACAATAAGGGAAAAGAAAATGTGGTTGTTGATTCTCTTTCCAAGAAGTATGAAGCCTCTTTTACCTCTCCTTCATTGTACCGGATTAACTTCAAGCCATTTGATAGGAATGGTTGCAAGACCCCAAAATTTCTCGCACGATCCAACAATTGCAACACAATTATCAAGATTCTCCAGGGTACTCTTGGTAGAATGAATAGCTTCGCTACAAAGGGAATTTATATTTAATCACATAGTCACAACTTAAATCCATGGTGCTTTCTGAGCTTCATGTTTCACCCACAACTAGGCATTCAGGCTTTACCAAAACATATGAACGGGTCAAATGTTCTTTTTTCTGGGAAGGTTTGAAACATGAAATCCACACCTTTGTGGCTGAATGTGATACCTATCAAAGAAATACCAGAGAAACTATTAAGGCTCCAAGCACACTCCAACCACTCGCGATCCCACCTACTATTTGAATGAATATTTCTATGGACTTCATTGTTGGCTTTCTTAAATCGGGCAATTCATTGTTGGCTTTCTTAAATCGGGCAATAAGACCGTCATCATGGTGGTAGTAGATCGTTTATCCAAATATGCTCATTTTTGTGCTTTTCAACACCCTTTCACTGCATCAAAAGTGGCTCAAATATTTATGGATAATATCTTCAAACTCGATGGCATGCCTCATTCTATTGTCTCTCACTGTGATCCACCTTTCACCAACAATTTTTGGCAAGAATTGTTCCAGCTCCAAGGAACCCAATTGCATCTCAACACCGCCTATCATTCACAGAATGATGGAAAAAATGAATCTATCAACAAGTGTTTGAAAACATATTTGTGGTGTTTTTCATCCGACTGGAAAACTTAGTGGGCTCAGTGGCCTTACCCCCTCGTTGAATGGTGGTACAAAACATCTTACCATACTGCCACTCGCATGACCCCATTTGAAGCGGTCTATGGGAAAAATCCACCATCGTTTCTCTCATACATTTCTGGTGTCTTTAAGGTTCAAGAGGTTGACATCACTCTTACAGTTCGCATGACCATTCTCTGTACTCTTAAAGAAAATTTGATCATGGCTTAGAATTGCATGAAGCAACAAGCAGATCAAGGATGTTCAAAATACCAATTTTTTGAAGTGGAACAATTTTTTCTTCGTCTGCAACCTTATAATAAAACTTCACTCGAAGTTGAACATTGTCAGGAACTCATGCCCAAATTTTATGGTCCTTATACAATTCTCAAAAGAGTGGGGGCCCTCACCTACCAGTTGGATCTTCCCACTCACTCTAAGCTCCATCTTGTCTTTCATGTATTGTGCTTAAGGAAAGTGATTGGAACTAAGTGCCAGACTCAAACCAGTTTACCTGAGTTGGATGAATAAGGATCCATTTGGTTGCAAACACTAGCCATCTTTGACCAACAATAACATTGCCTTCGTCAACACACCATCAAGGAAGTCTTAGTTCAGTGGAAGGATATGCCATCAGAAGATGCCACTTGGGAGTCGACTACCATTTTGCACCAATTTCCCCATCTCAATCCTTGATGATAAGGCTATTGTTCAAGGGGGTGGGCATGTTAGGGACCTAACCTCCCTAACCCCTCATGTAGGTAGAATAATATTTTTTCTATGTAATGAAGGTCAACTTTAGTAAATAAAGCCTATATAATAATGTGAACAAGTCAAATGTAAGAAGACTTAATAGAAGCTTCCTCTTCTAGAAATATCTTCTTCTAGAACGTTATTAGAAGATAAAATTAATATAAATAGAAGTAGAAGGCATGGGAAATTCTTGTATTGAGAATTATTATAATAGAGCTATGCACTGATGGAGGTTTCCCCCTCAAAGAGGCAAGTGGACTTGGCTTACCATCAATAAAAGTATCATTTTTGGTGTTGTGGTTCTCTATATTTTGTTGTTTTGCTGGTATTTTCTGCAATATTTATCTTTTCTTCTTATTATAATACATTTGGTACCTAACAAAGACATTCGTTAAAAGAGTGCCCCTTGAATAAGATCGAGATATGTGCTATTTGTACAGGTGAACACTCAACATAACATTGTTCTTCTTTACTTGAAATAAAAGTGATATACCAAGGAGGGAATGAGACAACATAAAAACTGTGTGCCATGGCACCAATGAGGCCATGAAATCCTCGTCCACCAGGTATGTCATCAGATCCTACATTTTCAAATTTTTCATATTACTCTAGACAACAATATCCACCTTGGAATCCCACAATTCCATGGCAAGCATGCCCCCTACTACAAAATCATCCTTGGAAATAAGGGTGTCAAGGAACCAACTACGGGAATATGCCTGCCTATTCCCATCCCATGCAAACTAAAAAATACTCACAATTTCCTTCACAACCTTATCCAATGCAAGCTCCACAAAAAATTGTGCAACCCCAACAATTGCAACTTCCATCCAACCAATCTAAAAGGCATACACAACTCCCTGTGTAGCCTGTTCCTAATCCCATTAACAAGGTATATCATCCTGCTTTTGGCACCGAGCTACCACCTTTTCCCACCTATTTGGTCACACCAGTGGGATTGCAGGATATCCACTTGCAGTTAGGAAAAGTACTCCAAAAAAAACGTCTTGTCATCATTAAAGAATAATTAGAGGAGGAAACTTCCAATCCGACAACCAATGATGGCACCCTTATTAGAAATAACCAAACAACTATTGATTCAAAGAAGCCTCCTTCCTCCAAAGAACCTCCCTATATGGAGAGGTTAAGCCTAAATAAACCGATAGCTTGCTCCAAATATGACCTAATCACCGAACTAAAAAATGTTTTCATAAAAATTGTTATCTATGCAAAATAAATAAATTAATTATTCTTAAATAAGTTAGGAAGAAAGAAGAATGAACCACCCACCATTCAATTTATTGGAAAAATTGTAGACTTGATGTTTGGGCATATTTTTGTAGATAAATGTGTAGATCCTGGTAATCCCATTGTCTTTGTGTACATTAACGAGATATGTATTCCAAATACCTTAACTAACATTGTATCGGTAATTAACATTATGACCATACAAACCATGTAGCAATTGAATTTATCTAACCTTCGTCCAACTGCCACCGTCCTTGAACTAGCTGACAGATCTAAGATAAAACCGGAGGGAGTATTAGATGATCTTATTGTCTCTTTGGATTCATGGGATTACCTCATAGACTTCATGGTATTACATCCAAAGTCTCCTTCTGGAGGAAATCTTGTAATCCTTGGTAGGCCACAACTTGCTACCACAAACGCTTTTATAGGTTGCAAATTTGGAAACATGTTTATTTCACACAGGGAATCGGTGAAACACGTGACCTTATACCTACCTTCAAAAAATATCACTGAGTTGGAAAATATTCTATGGTATGATAATGTATACAATGATGATAAATTTGTACAAAATTCTTTACAGTAGATCAAGTAATGAATTTTAAGGAAAATATAGAGGAAAACTAGATTAGTACTTTTCTCTGCAATTTAGATTTTGCACAGAATTCTGATTTATTTTATCTTTTATTAGATCAGATTTTTTAGGCTGATGTGTAGTAAATTAGTGATTTAACAAACCTATCCTCATTATCCAATACTATAGCAGCCACCACTTAGAAAAACAAGTTCCACAACATGCCTGTTGAGATCAACCAAGGTAAATTTCTTCACATAAATTCTCAGCTTACTGAATCTCAACAGGAAAAGTTAATCCAAGTTTTACAAGAACAATCAAAATATTCCGCATGGGACTACAATAGTATGAAAGGTATACAACATGACACCTAATCTCATAAAATTTATACTTAGAGTGATGCTCATATTATCGGGAAGCCCTAGAGGCACATGAACCCAACCCTTAAAGAAGTAGTTAAAGATGAGTTGAAAAAAATTGTTGATGCCAAGTTTATCTATCCAATGTTTGACAGTAGATGGGTCTCACACCTTGTAGTAGTACCCAAAAACAATGGTAAATGGATCATTTGTGTGGATTACCGAGATTTGAACAAAGCCAGAATGAAGGACTATTTCCCTCTTCCTTTCATCGACCAGGTTCTAGATACCCTAACGAGAAAGAAGTATTTTTCATTTTTAGACGATTTTAGTGGCTATAACCAAATACAGATTATTCCATAGGACCAAGATAAAACTACATTCACATGTCCATGGGGGAAATTCACTTACCGAGTGTTACCCTTCAGTTTGTGTAATGCTCCAACCACATTCCAAAGAGTAGTGTGTTGACAGGTCAAATTGGCTAGTCAAGTGGGTAAGGGAGAATGCCTAATGGAAAGCCCGAATTAGGCTCACTCTCATTTGGAATAACACTTCTGACTCATATGTGGGCCTAGTTTCCAAATGGTTTTTTAAGGTAGATAAAAGAACTAGGTTTCTTCTCACTAAATTTAATCTAAATCTCGATCTAAATTATCTAGAACAAAAATAAAATTACTACTTCTAATCTACTTTAACATATCCTGATTAGGAGCAAGACTAACAAGAATGATTACAACCAAATATAATGTTACTGAAAGCGGAAATAGTTCATACCATTGAATAATATGTTAATACAATGAAACTACAGATTTAATCACAACTAATTGCAAATGAAACCTGTAACATCAATGTTGATTTCATTAAGGAATTGTAACATGTATGAGTAATCCTAAACACAATACACATAAATAATCCACATGAAGAGAATTCAGAATGACCCACAACAAATATATCATAATAAAATTCCCTAATACATTTGGAAACAATTATAATCCCATGTGCCTTCTACTTCTTATTCATATAGAGATAGTAGTATCATCAATATGTATATGTTGGGTTGTTATATTCTTTGTAGTGAAAGTTGAGGTGGATTGACTCATAGTCGAAGTTGAAGGTCGAGGTGGTTCGACCAGGTAAAGACAAATTTGAGGTGTATTGATAGCAAGTCGAAGGTCGAGGTTAGTCAACTCGGTAAAGTCGAAGTTGAAGGTTGAGGTGGTTCGAAATGGTAAAGGCATCGGCATCAAGTCGATGAGGTCAACCGACAAGAGGTCGACATGCAGTCGTGTGGAAAACCACTGAAGACCGAATGAATGCTGTCATGTAGTTGACGAGTAATCCAACCTGGTAGTCGACTTTAACAAAATCTCAAGATTCACGAGATTTGTAGCCAATGATCTGCATGGATCTGTAACCTTTTTTGGGTGTCTTTAGGGTTTTTTGTGTTGTGAATCCTATAAAGGAGGCATTTTGTAACGATGTAAAATCTAATTAATGAATCTTGAGCCTTTATATGATGAATGGATAATCGCCAAGAGTCTGTAATTTAGAGGTTGTTGGTCATGCAGATGTAAGCCGAATTGTCTACACAGTTGTTCTTGTGTAAGAAAGAGGGTATGATGTCAATTGTGTCTTAGGTATGGACTGAGGTTAGACATGTAACCATTTATTCTGAATGAATAAGACAACAAGAGAGAAAAACGCTTAAGGAAGTTTGGTTTTCTTGGTTTGGGTTTCGAGGGTAAAATCTCTATGTATTGTGTGCTTGTTCAGTCATTTACTTTCTTGATTAAATATTTCTTCCTCTCTTTTGCTAGGTTTAACATGGAAGTGTGTCTCATTTCCTAATAGTATACTCCACAAAAGTCCTTCTATTTACTTAGGAGCTCTCTTTTATAGAATAAGAGAGTCTATTTCCATCCCATAACTTTCATCATCTTGAATTATAGTTACCTCATTTCGTTTCCTATTCTCCATTGCTTGGACTTTTGCATTACAAAATTTTACAGAAAAAGGAAAAATAAAACGCGGGAATGTCAAGCATTGTTGGAACATAAAGCATTCATGGTTCATCACACTTATCCTAGATTCAGTCGGTCGGGAGGTGGACTGACATCTGGATATAGTTGGTCAGGAAGTGGACTGACATCTGGATATAGTTGGTCGGGCGATCGACCAACACACTACACCAGTCGGTCAAGTAGTTGACATTCATGTTGGTCGAACAATTGACCAACAATAAATACAGATCAAATTCCAGTTGGAGGAAGAAGCGGAAATTTCTAGAGGCTTCGAGCATAATAAAATAAAAATTAGGAAAGCAATAGAAGCGAAATTAAGAAACCACAGAATCGAAATCAAGAAACCACATAAGTGGAATCAAGAAACAAACAAGAAAATGATATAAATTGGGGAAAATGTAACGGGAAAGGGTTTATTGGCACTTGTTACACTTTTTCTTTTACTTGTTGGCTGATCTCTCGCTATTTTATTTTTCGAGATGTGATCGCTTCTGTTGGTGTCTATTTTGCTAAGTGAATGAACTAAGTCTGGTTCTGTTGTATAAGTTGTGATATGGAAGATCTACTCTATGTACGCCATTCTGAGATATGATAATACAAATGTTTTTTTAGGTCATACAAAATTATGTTATGATGTGGATGAATGCATGATCTTCCTTTGGCATTATCTATTCTGTTTTGTGTAATTTCCATTTGTGATATTGTTTCACAAGATTTTTCCATGTTTTCTCTTCTCTTTATGTTGCACAACATGGATTATGAGATGCATAACCTGGTTTAGATTTATAATGATATGTTCATTCACAGTTAATTATGAATTTGATTGGTAATAAATCATATTTGATGTTGTGTCCTCCTTAACTCACTTCATTACATGCAAGTCTCAACAATGCTTCAGGCGAGACATCCTTCCCTTGAAGATGGTTGATTATGTGAGTGCTACTAGACTACAACGGTACCTTTGTTGGTAACCTCCGAGAACCACAGTCTCCAATTTTGAGCCAACAAATGGTTCTGTTTCCGGGAAATGACTTCTAAGCAAATTGTCAGAGGATGCAGCATCACATATTTAAGTCTGACATTGAAAATTTGTGGGAAATAAGGTGTGACGAGTTTATATTTCAATAATCTGATCTACGTAAAAAAGTTTGAGGGCTATGAAGGACGTAGTAATTTTTTTCTGAACTAGCCAACGACCAGTATGAAATCTTCTGGATCTGATTCCTAGAAGAGGTATACTAGTGGCTCAACTAGTTGCAAGAAGCGCCATAATTTAAATATTGCGTCAAGAAAAAATTTAATTGGACTATTGAGCGACTAATCACCCTTGACAAGTTGGATCACCAGATTTTTCAAGCTATGGAATTTTGGATCCAAATTACACTAGAAGGATACATCATTGAATTTGATGTAGAAAACCCACTAGTGATTCTCAAAGGTAGAAGCAGTATTTTATGAGGGAGATCAAGGGAGATTACTGAGATAAATTCCATTGTGGATGAAGATCTTGCTGGTGGAAGAGGGAATGATACCAGTTCCTTTGGTTGAAATGGAATATTAAAACCCTTTGAGCACGGGGGGCGAGTGATTCAGGAGAGGATCCATGAAATAGGATACATAATTTCTTGAGGTATGGGTCGTCATCGTGAGAAGAGTGCCATAGACATCGGGATCAGAAAAGGGTTGCGGTGATTGTAAAGACATGGAGAGAACAAATGATTAGTCACGAAAGGAGATCATCCTCGAGAAGAGTCATAAAATAGAAGAGTCATAAAATAGATTTGGAGAAGTTCAAAGAGTTGTAGATACGTGGAAGGATGGCCAACCAATGGTTGAAGGAGAAGTTTGGAGAGAAAGATGAGAGTTCTGGAGAGAGTAGACAAAGAGAGGAAAATTCAGATGAAAGAATCAATATAGGAATCACCAATAAGGAAAAAGACTCGGTTATAACCTCCCTAGAAGTTGCGGGAGACCCAACCCCTGCAACGCCCGAAGACATGAAGTACACTACAAGGCTTGATACTATATGGCCTCTTAATGTGACTCACTAGGTTAAATAATCCCATCCCAACGAAACAAAAACCAGCCTTGGATCGCCCAGTCCCTCAACAGAATCTTCAAATCTGGTAAATTCTACAATAAACTCTCCCATAATTTCTGTAATTTCTCCTCATTCTAGTCCAATCAATTTGAGTGGTAGAAATAGCAGTAGACTGGTAAGTTATTTAGTGTTACTGCAACCAGGACCTTTAGGATTTATCTTGATAGGGTCCCCAAGTCCTCCCATGATGCATCAACATGCTAGATCCCTCACTCGGTACCCATAATTTTAGGGTAAAGGGGATGAAGATGTTGAACAACATTGGTTCCTTTACGAGGCCATCTAGAGGTCTCGTGGAACTTTGGATGCTAATAAATTAGTCAATTTTAGACCACCTTGAGAGGTCGTGCTTTGAAATGGTACATGGAATCCATTGAACTAGGAAATCCTCAAGGATAGGCCTTCACCCTTGCTCAAGTAAACAATGGTTCATAAAAGAATTCGGTTTACCCCACTCAGAACAACCAACCCTCTCTGAGTTGTGGGAAATAAAATAGGGAGATGGGGAATATTTCTGAGAGTATAAACAAAGATTCAAAGATGTGATAGGGAAATTGTCCAACCCCATTCACGAAGATCACTAGCGCAAATGGTTCATTCAGGTACTTTTACCATTAACCCAGATTCCATTAACCCAAAAATGGATAAATACATTGGGGTAATCTCTAGAACAAGCTATGAAAATCAAGATGATGATGGGATATCCTAGCATCTTGCGGGTAGTAAGACCTCCTGATGACTATAATATTACACAACTACAAAACCAGATTTCCACCTTGACTGATAAGATTCAAGAATTGACCATTCCTAGAGAAACTCGCCATCAAGTCTAGTGTATTGGTTGCTACACTTAGGGTCATACAGTGATAGAATCTCCTAGACTGAGCAGTGAAGGACCCCCTCCACAACCAATGACACCTCCACCCGTAGGACCATCTAGAGGAGTTTTGCAAGTCGTAGCTACAACGCCATTCCATGGCCTTATGCAGTACCATGCCTTCCCAAACCATCAAGGTAACCAAAATAATGACTATTGTGAAATTTTCATAGGTCAGAGGTACTCCCTGAGGCACTACCTAATCTTAAAGAAATACACCCTGATCCCAAACATAGTTTACTGTGAATTTTGTGGGTCACCTACTCACATCACCAACCAATGTTGTACTCTGTATACTCTTGCGAATAGACTATTTTGGTCTGCATTCGGGGTTGATGAAGCTCCTCAAGTATTTATAGGAGATCGTCGAGGTGGCGAAGGTTTCAAAGGTGGATGAACTAGCGGAAGAGGGCTAGTTTAGTTTTATAATTGTGATGAGCAGGGACATCTTGTTAGGGATTGTCCTCTTCGGAGATGTCCTTGGTGTGTCCACTATAGAAACAACACTCATGCCACCAAGGATTTCCCCGGGTTGATTGTGAAGTGGGAGGATCGCACAAGGCAGTGAGACACCGATTTGATAAATTCCGAGCCTTGACTTTTCAATGAAGAAAAGGTACCCAATATTAATGTTATTACTCGAGGAGGAACAAGCACTGCTGCCGATTTTGACAATTCGAATCAAATCAAGATCTACAAAGAGGTACTAGAAGATGTTAAATATGATCCCTTTGTGAAAAAAAAATTCTTTAAGGACGTTGTCGATATATTCCAATGAATTTCTAATCCTACAATAACAACGACTACAGACTCAAGCCGTGAACTTTAACCAATACTCGCGGAAAATTTTGTGGAACAAAAAGATCCTTTAGTGAGACTCTAGCCGACTATTGAGTTGTGGTTCCTCTTATTTTCTTACATTTTGGATGATGAACAACTCACTAAGGAGTTGTAGAACAAGCTCAAGTGGACTTTAGAGATTGAAGAGAACCCAAACGAGTTCATTGTCGCTCATCTTCCAGAGAGAAATACAAGTAGAATATAGAGAAAGAAGCATATATCTGAAAGGGAATTTAGACTAAATACTCACATCGACGAGTACGAGATTAATGATGTTATGTTAGATTTGGGGTCTGACATCAATATACTAGCGAAGAAAACCTAGGAAGCCATGGGTAAGACCAAGTTCATCTATTCGCCCATTCAGTTGCAGATGGCCAATCAATATTGTATCTATCATGTTGGGAGGCTACAGAATTTTGAAGTGGACTTAGATGTAGTCAAGACAATGGCCAACTTCGAGGTTATATAAATTACCAGGGAGACGGATCCATACCCAGCTTTATTGGGCATCGACTGGGCTTATAATAATTACATTATTAGAGATCTTAAAAAATGAAATCATGACCTTTGAAGCAGATCGTATGAAAGTAACCCAACCACTAGATCTGTACTGATGTCCTCCTACATGGATCCGACATAAGGGAATATGGAAGAGGATTCGTTCGATCATCTCTACACTCCGATTACATGAAAGAGGACATACCATATTAACCCAATTGTAGACATCTCGGTAAGTTGGCAGAGTATTGAGTCTGTAGGGGAGGATTAAGAGGTAGCGTTTGACAACTGGTAATAGGGAAGATATGAGAACTTCTCAAGGTGTTACAATACTATCAGAGCTTCCAGGTGGATTGGATTAGAGGTTAGATACTACCATGTTTATGATGGCACTTCAGATTTACGTAGCTTTTTTATTGAGTTAGAGGATAAAGTTGCACCTACACAAAGAATTCTTGTACTTGATGTTGCATTAATATCATATTCATCTAGATGGTGGGCCACCCACAAGAGTACTTTGTCTTCTTGGGATGAATCAAATCATACCATCTAACATCGTTTTATTCCCACTTCGCAACTTATGTCACCGAATTTGAAACAATCAACTTTGGAGTTATATGATGGGTTTTTTTTATCAAAGGGAGCATGTTGCACATTGTATTCAGGTATGGAAAGTTACGCAACTATCTTCCCAATTATGGGTTCATAAATTTATTTACTCCTTGGGATAAATTCCAACTACTTGGTATAAACATAAGGAATCTCGACATCAAACTGGTTGTTGGGAAATCCTTCAGTGACAGTTCTGTCAAGACTTCTTATCTTAGGTACGTCCCCTGAAATCACTTTAGCTTTGCAACTGTTAATTTTTTCAAAACCCAAGCCAGTTTCAGTCTCGCTGATTTTTCAGTCAAATTTAAATGCCAAAATCAGTTTCAGCATTGTTTCAGCATATGTTACAGCCTAGTGTTTCATCATATACTCACAACGGTGTTTCAGCATATGACTCAGCACTGTGTTTCATCATATACTACAGCCTTGTGTTTCAGCATATACTCACAGCCGTGTTTCAGCATATGACTCA
>CBVK0100413489.1:0-19632 GCA_900067695.1 Picea abies
GTCACCAAAAGGCCGACAAGGCCAAAATACCAAATAATATTGTTTTACATTAAATGTCATAAATGAAACCCTAATCAAACAAAAATAAGACGTCATGCCCTTTCTAAGGTGGCGTTAGCCCTTTTTAGGGCAGCATTCGCCTCCTGGAGCAAAACGTTATCCCTCCTTAGGCCTCTCCAAGCTGCCACACTGCCATAACTGCCTCTCCAAAACGTCCACAATGCTGGATGATGTCATGGGCATCCTGGGTGATGTCATGGGCCTTCCAAGCCCAACGTTCCAGTGGAGAGGGCACAACCCCCCTAGGTGAGGCTCTGCCAGGGTGCCTCTATTGAACGTCCTCCTCTTCTCCGGTGCAAACCCCTATGTCATGTCTCTTCCCCCTGTTGGGGTCTCAGCATCCATCTAATGGGTTTTCAACCCCATGGAGGTCCGAACTAATCATCTCCCCATGTGTACCTGTCCAATGTGGTACCTGTCCATCGGGTAAGATCCTGCCCATCAACAGATACACCCTCCATGGACTCATAAGTCACAGGGATCATAGCAATGTCAATCACATCCAGTCATCAATTTTATCAAACATGTGCATAAAACCCCTTTTACCCAGTCAAGTGCTCAAAGACATTATACAAATCTGCAAGGCAAGTTTGGAGGAAGTGACAGGGCGTCCTATTGGGCTAGTGTCACTGGAAAAGGGATATTTCCAGAAGAGATCAAATCCAAGTCATGTTAATGGGTGAGGTGGATAAGGGATGTCCTCACAAGGGGTGCAGTGATAGCAAGCAAATGCAAGGCTTACCTGTGGGTGCCCTTGTAGAAGGGGAGTTGCACCTGTCCTGGATGCAAATGTTTCCAAGCCTATTCATGCCTTTCATTCTTATTCTTTATTGCTTTTTTCTTTCAAGAAGCTAATCAGGGGACACTGCCCTGGCGTGGTGACTAGTGGTGGCAATGTTACCCACAAGCATTTTCACGGAAATGAGAAGGTTGGCTCGTGATGAGACCCCCTTTCTCGTGATGAGACCCCCTTTCTCTTGGCTATGCCACCAAGAGCCACTACCCTGGCGTGGTAACCAACTGCTAGTAGTATCATACCGCTAGATGCCCATGGTCCCTCTTGTTTCTTGCTGAGAAGCTTTTCGTGCATTCTCAGGGATCCCTGGGTGAAGCATCTCGAGGTTTTATTTTTAGACTTTTATCTTTTGCCAGCTTGCTTTTACTTTCTAGGCCTTTAGCCCCTTCTTCCCACAAGGCAAGGTGCAACCCTTAAATGATTAGCCAACCCAATGCTCGGACCAATGTAATGGGATGGATGAGCAAGAAGTAAGATGGAAAGTGGTATGTATGGCGGGAGCGGACGATGACTTTTCATGAATCCCCCCAGTGGCAACTCAGAACCTATGGGCACAGGCTTACTAGGGCATCCTGTCATTCCCCCCAGACATGGTCAAGTGGATAAATATAAGATCCAAGCACCCGTTAGAAACAAAAAGAACTAAATGCACATATTCAAAGGTTTTGAGGATCAGAATGGACACGTACCATGATACTCGAACTCATTACCTCATGGGACAAGATCCATCTCTGCTACAGGAGAAAGCCGAGGTGATGGATGTTGTTGTTGCTGACAAAGTGGAGGCGCTGAAAGGAAGAAAAGATGGGCCCTCCAGGGCCATGCTCAAGTCAATCTGGCTCTCGGTACTCCATGTCTACTCTCGGTACTCCATGTCTAGGACCTGTGGGCCTCGAGACATAATCTCCTTAGTTATCCCTAAAAGTGGGGGATAACGGACTACATCAGAGGGATGTAAAGACAGCGTTTCTCAATGGTGAGATTGAGGAAGAAGTTCACATCGAGTAGCCAGATGGATTTGTGGTACATGAATAGAAATCTCAAGTGTGTAGATTGAAGAAAGCCATATATGGACTAAAGCAGGCACCTCGTGCTTGGTATGAGAACATGGATGGATTCCTGATGAGTTTGGGCTTCAACAAGAGAGTTGTTGATCCAAACCTATATTATCGTATTGTTGGTGACGAGTGCCTTATTTTGGTCCTATATGTTGATGATTTATTCCTCACTAGTTCAGAAAGTCTTATTGTTGAATGCAAGCATGCATTGACTTCTGAATTCGAGATGAAGGATCTTTGTATGATGCACTACTTCTTGGGACTAGAAGTATGGTAGAGGACTAATGAGATTTTTCTGAGTCGAGGAAAATATACAGTGGAGATATTGAAGAAATTCGGTATGACAAACTGCAAATCCATGCCTACACCGATGGTGATGAATCTAAAGAAAATGAACGAGGCTTCTACTGATTCAGGCAAGATTGATCCACATCTTTACCGACAGTTGATCGGATCATTGATATATCTCGTTAACACCAGACATGATATATGTTATGCAGTGAATGTACTCTGCCAGTTCATGAGTCAGCCGAGACAGACACATTGGATAGCAGCGAAGCATGTGTTGAGATATCTACGAGGCACAGTTGGTTATGGCATGAGATATGCCTCTAGTGTAGACATGAGATTGCAAGGATATTCCAATGCAGACTGGGCAGGAAGCACAGTGGACTGAAAGAGCACATTCGGTTGTTCTTTTACTTTGGGATCTGCCATGGTTTCCTGATGCAACAGGAAACAAGAGCTCAATGACTTTGAGTACCACAGAAGCAGAGTACATAGCATTATGTGTGGCAGTTCGCGAAGCAGTAAGGCTTTCCAAGCTCCTTGCAAACTTATTTGGACATGAGATGGATTCCACCGTTATCCATTGCGATAACCAGAGTTGTGTGAAGCTCTTTGAGAATCTTGTGTTTAAACGATAAATCGAAACACATTGAGATATGGTGGAGAGGAAAGTAGTACATGTGCAATACCTTTCTACACACGAGCAGGTTGCAAATGTCTTCACCAAACCGCTTGCGAGGACGAAGTTCGAGTACCTCCATGAGAGACTTGGCCTAGTGAAGAATGCCTCCTTAGCTTAGAGGGGGTGTTCATGATTGCAGCGTCGTGTGACATTCTCTAGGTCGTTCTCCTCTGGACTGAGTTGAGTCAATCTGTGAGAGGGCCCATGTGATGGGTGTGTCGTTCTCCTCTAGATTGAGTTGAGAGGATGTGGGCCCATGTGTTGGGTGTGCGTCAGACTCTGGACTGAGTTGTTATGACGTGTGGTCTCTTGTCTACTCCTCTGGACTGAGTTGAGATGACTTGAGATGGTCTCCTGCCTTGTATTCCTCTGGACTGAGTTGAGTCGGCTTGAGATGGTCTCCTACCTTGTACTCCTATGGACTTAGTTGAGTCAGCTTGAGATGGCTCTCTAGATGGTACTCCTGTGGACTCAGTTGAGTGATCTATTGAGTCTGACATCCCTATGGCTGAGCACAGGTGGACGTGTCCCTAGGGGCTGAGCACTAGTGGATGTGTGAGATCCTTGCTATATTGTCTGAGAGTAAGATTTACTTGTAACCCTAATTATGTTGTAAAGGGTACAAGTCAGCCCCACTATGTGAAAGATAATTAATATTGTGTAATTATTAATTATATTATTAAGTTGTACAGGTCAGCCCTATTGTGCCAATAGACATATCATTTGATGTGATAAGTTTTGTATAAATAAAAGTGGAACCCCATTGTGGATCACACTCACTTGTCATGTCATAATTTCAGAAGTTGAGGTCTGAAATTATGAGGACTGAAATTCGCAGTTCTCTAGGAGCTAGGTTTTTCAGTCATAGCAGCACCCTATTGTGTGCTAGGTTTGGTGGTGGAATGGTGGATCTTCTCTTGGCAGTATAGCAAAAGATTGCTAGGTTTTTCCCTTGATTGAGAAGGGTTTTCCCAGGATATTTTCTAGTGTCTTTTGTGCTTGGTTATTCTTCTTGTGATCTTGGTTTACTGCAGCTAACGTTATTGTTGTTGAAGTAGTTATGGTTCAGCTAATGATAAAATGAAATAAACTACATCTGCATGAGCTAATCATAAAAACACAACACTTAGTTCTTTATCAAATTGCCATAGTCATGTTGAAGGTACCAACAACATCATTGGAATGGAGGATCTTATTATGTAAATTGTCATGTATTTTCATCTT
The DNA here is from genome assembly GCA_900067695.1 of Picea abies. Classification (NCBI taxonomy): domain Eukaryota; kingdom Viridiplantae; phylum Streptophyta; class Pinopsida; order Pinales; family Pinaceae; genus Picea; species Picea abies. Next base: position 4,109 of record CBVK0100413489.1, read on the forward strand.
AGGGACCATGTGCTATATACATTGGTACAATCCTTCTTTTTACCTCCCCATCTCATTTAAAGTGTTTTATATATTGGTACCATCAATTCAAGTAATAGACAGTTGCATCTATAGGTCAATGGAGTTGCTTGTTCCACCTCTTTTCAATGAATTTCCAAATACGAAGATACTTTCGTTTTTAAGCATGTTCCATGTATTTGGTAGGATCCATGGCCTCGTAAACAAAATCAAAGGTGTATTTATCCCCATCCACCATCTGCAACATTCTAACAATAGGCTCTTAGAGAATTTGACTATCTCTACTATTTTCTTTCAAAAAAAAGTCTTAAAATTTGGCACAAAATTCTTGTCCTTCACTTTGTCGACTCCACTGACATGGTTGCAAATCATGTAATGGTTCATCTAACAAGCTCCCTACGCCCAATTTTTTTCCTCATAAGGTTCAAGAGTGTGGTTGTAGATGTACCTAGTTATGTTTTTTTCTTGATCCACAACCCTCTTCACCCACTCAAGTTAGGAATATCCTCAAGCATGAGGTCCAAACAATGTGCTCTACATGGAGTCCACAAAATGGTGGGTCGTTTTTCTTCCAACAACTTTGCTCTAGATGTTCTTAAAGAATTTGACTATCTCTGCTATTTTCTTTCAAAAAAAAGTCTCAAAATTTGGCACAAATTCCTTGCCCTTCACTCTGTCAACTCCACTGACATGGCTGCAAATCATATAATGGTTGACCTAACAAGCTCCCTATGCTCAATGTTTTTCCTCATAAGGTTCAAGAGTGCATCCATAGTAGTAAGTAGTAGTAGTAAATCAATGATTAATCATTCGAGCATCAACCATCTAGAATCTAGCCATTACAAACTTACAAACCAACATACAAATTTTTAATCCATATAATAGAAAGTAGACCATTAAGTTATGGAATAAAATCAGTCATCTAGCAATTGTCAACAATAACATGAGTCATGACCAAATAGTTATGATTACAAAATAGGCCATCTGCATTGAATTATGAAGATTGAAAGGTCCAAAACAATAAAGTTTAAACTGTGTTGGACTATAGAGTCTAGTTGCTAAATGCTATGAATCTATCATCTATAGACTGACATGTAAAGTAATGAAACGCCCCATGGAGCTTCCTGTCACTAAACCATTTTGTAACTCTTCAAGTCACATTTTTTTGCAACATCTTTGAAGTACATGATTGGTTTCTTGGGTTAATTGTGCTAATCAATTTAAGGTAATTCACACTTCCACTCTAATCTATAATGACTTAGCTTAATTGACTTTATGGTTTCCCCCTAGGCTAGGGTAGTTTCCTAAGTCCTTAGTCTGAATTCATAGAAACAGAGCCAGTGTAAGATCCATAGGGAGCAACTCTATAACATACCATGAGAGCAACTCTATAACAGCATTTACAATAGAGCAATATGCCAGCAAGGTTAATTAGGAAGGGCCCATTTTGCACCCTGAAGCGAGCTTCCGAAATCTGGAAGCGGGCTTTCGGATTTCATAAGTGGGCTTTCGAAGAAGCTTCCATGGAGGATTCGCTCGGAGAGGGGTTTCGAGGGTGGAGGGGGGGAGGAGCTTTCGGTAACACTGATTGTGCGTCCTTCACTTGATTTGATGCGTCCATTGATTTATGAAACTATGTTCCTTGTGGGAAAGAAACACGGAAATTAATAATGGTATGGTGTGGGACCTTCCATCGATGCATCCATCAAACGTGATGAAACAACTTGTTTTTACTCCATGACTCATTAATTTCACCAAGGTCTTCATTTATTCTTTTAACCTCTTTTTTAAAGGTGAAGCCATGAAATCATGAAAACCAGGGCCATTAATGTTGAATTTTAATGCTTAGCTCAAGCACATGTAGTTTCTTTTCAATTTAGCATGAACTTGAACCATAAACAATGCAGCAATACAATATACAATAGTTGCAGTAACCAAGATCACAAGAAGAATAACCATGCACAAGACACAAGAAGTTATCACGGGAAAACCCTTCTCAAACAAGGGAAAAACCCAACCATCCTTTGCTATAGAGACAAGAGAAGATCACCCTTTCACCACAAACCCTAGTGCACACAAGAGGGTGATCTATGACCAAGATAGCTAGTGCCTAAGAGAAGTGTGCACCAAATTTCAGATCTCCACAATGTGTGTTGTGAGAATGAGATATGATCCACAATGGGGATGTATCTCTCTTATAAATACATGACCCAACTCATCAAATAGATGTGTCTATTGGCACAATAGGGACAACTTGTACAACTCAATAATATAATTAATCTTTTACACAATATTAATTATCATTACAAGGTGGGGCCGACTTGTACCCTTCATAATACAAAATTAGGGTTTCACAATAATCTTACTCTTAGACAATATAGCAAGGGATCTCCCACACATCCTCTAGTGCTCTACCACTAGGGACAAGTCCACATGTGCTCAACCACAGGGACATCACTCTCAACAGATTAACTCGACTAAATCCATAGGAGTACGATCTGGAGAGCCATCTCAAGTAGACTCAACTAAGTCCATAGGAGTCCGACAAGAGACCATCTCAAGTCATCCCAAGTCAGTCCAGAGGAGCACGACAAGAGACCACACACGTCATCTCAACTCAGTCCAGACGAGTATGACTCACCCATCACATGGGCTTTCTCACAGATCATCTCAACTCAGTCCAACGGAGTACGATCTAGAGAATGTCTCCTGAAGCTGCAATCATCAACACTCCCTCTTAGCTAGGGAGGCATTCTCCACCAAGCCAAGTCTCTCACGAAAGTAATCGAACTTCATCTTGACAAGCGGTTTCATGAAGACATCTGCAACCTGCTCGTGTGTAGAAAGGTATTGCACGTGTATTGCTTTCCTCTGCACCATATCTCTGATATAATGGTATTTTATCTCGATGTGTTTAGATTTATCATGAAACACATGATTCTTTGAGGGCTTCGCACAGCTCTTGTTATTGTAATGGATAATGGTGGAATCCATCTCATGTCCAAATAAGTCTGCAAGGAGCTTGTGAAGCCACACTGCTTCGCGGACTGCCACACATAATGCAATGTACTCTGCTTCTGCAGTACTCAAAGCCACGGAAGTTTGTTTCCTGATGCACCAGGAAACCAGGGCAGATCCCAAAGTAAAACAACAATCGAAGGTGCTCTTTCGATCCACTGCGCTCCCTGCCCAATCGGCATTGGCATATCCCTACAATCGCATGTCTACACCGGAGGCATATCTCAGTCCATAACCAATTGTGCCTCGTAAATATCTCAACACATGCTTCGTTGTTATCCAGTGTGTCTGTCTCAGTTGACTCATAAATTGACTGAGTACATTCATTGCATAGCATATATCAGGTCTAGTGTTAACCAGATACATCAATGATCCAATCAGGTGTCTATAAAGATGTGGATCAATCTCGCCTAAATCAGAAGAAGTCTCGTTTAGTTTCTTCAGATCCATCACCATCGGTGTAGGCATGGACTTGTAGTCGATCATCCTGAATTTCTTCAATATCTCAATTGTGTATTTCCCTTGAATCGGGAAAATCTCATTAGTCCTCTACCACACTTCTAGTCCCAAGAAGTAGTGCATCATACCAAGGTCCTTCATCTCGAATTCAGAAGCCAATGCACGCTTTCATTCAACAATAAGGCTTTTTGAACTAGTGAGGACTAAGTCATCAACATATAGGACCAAAATCAAGCACTTATCACCAACAATGTTATAATATACCTTGGGATCAGCAACACTCTTGTTGAAGCCCAAACTCATCAAGTATCCATCAATCTTTTCATACCATGCATGACGTGCATGTTTTAGTCCATACAGGGCTTTCTTCAACCTGCACACATGAGACTCCTTCTCATGTATCACGAATCCATCTAGCTACTCGATGTAAACTTCTTCCTCAATCTCTCCATTGAGAAAGGTTGTCTTCACATCCATCTAATGTAGTCTCCAACCTATGGATGTTGCAAGGGAAATAATCGTACGGATGGAAGTGTATCGGGCAACAGGAGCAAACATCTCCTCATAATCTATTCCCTCCACCTAAGAGAATCCTATAGCCACAAATCTTGTCGACACTTCCATAAGATGCATGTTTGATCTTATAGATCCACTTGGAAGTCACTATAGACTTCCCTTTCAGTCTCGAAACAATATCCCACACATCATTCTTCATGATGGACTGATGCTCTTCAGTGGTGGCATCTTGCTAAACCTGCTGATCTGTTGCTTCTCCATGACAAGAGGGCTCAGTATCAATGATGTGGCTCATAGTTGAAACATAGCTCAAAAATCTATGTGGTCTCTTGCTCTCTCGGAATCTACCACGAGGAGTTGCATGTCCCTCTGTCGTCTGCAGATTATGTCAAGCCCATGCAAGCCTCTTCTGGCCTACTGCAATTTCTCTGGAACATCAACTTGAGCTATGAGATCAACTCAACTAAGTCCATAGGAGTACTATCTAGAGAGCCATCTCAAGTCGACTCAACTAAGTCCATAGGAGTTCAACAGGAGACCATCTCAAGTCATCTCAACTCAGTCCAAAGGAGCACGACGAGAGACCACACATGTCATCTCAACTCAGTCCAGAGGAGTATGAATCACTCATCACATGGGCGTTCTCACAGATCATCTCAACTCGATCCAAAGGAGTACGATCTGGAGAATGTCTCATGAAGCTGCAATCATCAACAATTGAAGCCTAAACCACATGAAGCTATAGCATCTATCATAGGTCATCAGAGGTTGATAATAAGAGTTGGTAGTACTAAAATCTATCTCTGCATCATTCTAGAGTCTAGCCATGCATTCTGAAGCAGCTTCATTTTCCTACTTCCATTTGTTACCAACAATATGATGAGAGCTAGGGGTGGTGTAGGCTATAAACAATGACTACATTTTCCTCTTGAAATTGAGTGTGTTATGGTCACCCTCATGCCTTGGAGACAACATTGGGACTACAGAGGGATCTAATGTAGGATCAAGTGCAGTCGCCTTCAAAACTAGGGTTTTCCCTATCATGTATACTTCCACTTCTTCCTATCTCTTATTGCATATGTTTTGCCCTAGATTTCTCTACTTTATAGCCTTCAATAGCAACTTGCAGCTTTTAATTCAACCACGGCTTTTACGAAACGATTAATTTGTCCTAGTATGTGTGTTAAGGCTTTTAGGCAACGTTTAATTTTCCTCGATATATTTTCTAAGTGTTGTTTCAACATATATATATATATCCCACACCAATTTCCTTGTGACAATTGTTGCATACTATTTTCCCTCAACTACCTAGAAATGGTTCTATTCAGGGCCATTTTTCTCTTTGGGACCATGGCAATTTCTATACCAACAAAAATAAATATGTAAATACAACCTATACTTAATTTCTATAAGAAAAAATCAGGAAATGTAGGTCCACATCAGTACAAACTAGCTGGTTTGGGACAAATCTGGTCAAAACAAAAACAAATGACCAATTTCAACCATGAAACTCCAAAACATGTCCAAACCAGGGGGTTCCATCTCAGTTCGGTTGGTTCTAATAACAACAAGTCTCACTCAAAAAGAAGTTACATAGAGGGTGGTTCTCAATCTAATTCTGACAATGAAATGGCATGGATAGTAAGCAACCGTGAAAAATAACATGAGAGAAAATTTTAAATGTCCTTAAGAATAATAGCAAAGTTTGCAAAGGGCTCTCATAGCGCCAAAAAAAAACATTCTTCAATTTGCTACCAAGATCACCAAAAAAACGCAAACAAGGTAGTGGTTCGAGAGTGGGGTCTTCTATTGGTTCCTATGATAAGAAGAGGAGGTCAATGTCTCACACTACCTCAATTAAACAAATGTATAACACAAAATCATGAAGATGTAGATGATGTGATTGCCCATGATCATTTTAACAATGACATTGCTTTCCATGTTACCCATTCTCCTTATTATAAGAAGATGGTTAGGAATATTGTGCCAACATGCATTTCATATGTGCACCCACGGGAACATAAGATGAGGACTTCCTTGCTAGACAAACAAGAAACTTGGACAAGAAAGGAGTGCTCTATTGTTATGGATAGATGGTGAGATATTCGTAGATGTCCACTCATCAACATTATTTTTCATTCTTCCTTGAAGGAGGTGATTGTTCAGAAAATCACAAAGATGTGTCTTTACAATTAGAGCTTCTTCAATGGGCTATTAAGGAGGTTGGACCAAAAAAAGTAGTGCAGGGTAATTATAGATGCAACAATTATTTGTCAATTAGCAAGGTCATTACTTCAATGAAGATACAGGTTTAGTCACCGTATTTGCTGTTTTTTATGCTCAAAGTTCGAAATTCGACGAACTTTATTAGAATCTGAACTTAATCGTTGAAGTTCGTCGAACTTAAAGGCGAACTTGAACTCGAACCTGATTTTGAACACGAACGCAAACAAAAACGTTGAAAAACATTGAAATTCGACCAGGTTGGATGAAATTCACGAGCATTCATTTTAAAATTTTGGAGAAACCCCACCACATTAAACCCTATCCCCGCCCAACTTTCGTTCTATTGTTTCACGCGCCCGAACAGCAACCTAATCTCCATCTCCCATACATTGCACAGCCCAACATTGGACAGGGCGACGACAATCTCCAATCTCCAACATCAGCATGCTACACGACAGCGGACAGCGAACGCACCAATCTCCAACACCGACACGCTACACACCCCGACATTTGACAGGCCAACGAAAAATTTCCATCTCCGGTCGTCGAGTAGTAGCACATCCCGACGGCGCAAGTCAACAACACTCCATTTCCTCTCGTGAGCACACCTCGACCGACTATCATGGTCCACGACTGATCAGTGATTAATGAGGAGACTTGAGTCCAAGCTCCAACTTCCAACAACCGTTGAGTCCCAACCACTGACTAGCATATCGTAGTCTTGACTCCCTAGCTGGAATCCGCATTTATAACCTCAAGGGTCGAGTTTGTAACCCCGAGGGCCGAGTTGACCAATTATAGTCTGTCCATTGCATTTGCCCATTGTTCTGAGTTTTTTGTTTTGATTCCAACCTCCAGGTGTGTGCGATGTGCACTGAGCAGACTCTAGAGCAATCTGCAGGTGCATTTTTTAATTTTTATCACTATTTTTTTATTTTTATCAATGCATTTTTTTATTTTATCAATGTATAATTTTATATTTTTACAACTCAGAAGTTAAAACTCAGAAGTAGAACTGTAGAACTATAGAACCCTTTCATTTCACAATTTAATTTTAAAATCTAATTACTCTTCATAAAAAAATTAAAAATGCAGCACCTCCATTCATCAATGGCACCTTCAAAATCTATAGTGGAGGCATGGAAACATGTCATAAAAGAGGGGAATAGTCTTGTCTGTCAGTTATGTGGACATCATTTCAATGGCTCTTTAACAAGAGCAGTGGACCACCTCCTTGGTAACAGTGATGGAAGTGGAGGTGGTGTTGAAGGATGCAAAAACATATATGATGAACAGAAAGATGCAGTGGAGAAAGACTACAATAAATCAAAGGTAGAAAAGGGAAAATGAGACATGAAGAGACAGTGAATTGAAAGGGAGATTGTCATGTCTTCCTCAAACACCATTCATTCTTCATCAAACATTGGTGGCTCACGTTCTGCCCCAGCAAAAACAATTGGAACCAAAACATTAAACCAATTTTGGAAACCTGTTGAAAAACAAGAAGTTGACTATGTTGTTACTAAATTTTTTATGCATGTGCAATTCCATTCAATGTGGCCAGGAGTCCATATTTTAAAAATATATTGAAAAAGGCCATTGATTTTGGAAAGGGGTATGTTCCTCTTGGATCTGAGGCTTTAAGGACCACTTTACTTAGCGAAACAAAGGACAAAGTGAGAGTGGAAAACAAGTTGGATGACATTAGACAGTCTTGCAAGCATATAGGTTGCATGATTTTCAGTGATGGTTGGTCAAATTTGTGTCATCATCCATTGATCAATGTGTTGGTTTATTGCCCTCAAGGGGTATATTTTTTGAAAGCAGTTAATGCAATGGATGAAGTGAAGACAACAGAATTTATTTTCAAAATTTTAGATGAAGCAATTCAAGAGGTTGGGGAGAAAAATGTTGTCCAAGTTATCACAGATAGTGCCTCAGATTGTGTTGGTGCAGGAAAGATGATTATGGAGAAGTACACAAACATTTATTGGACCCTTTGTGCAACTTACTGTTTGGATTTATTGCTTCATGATTTAGCCAAATTTCCATGGGTCAATGAGACAACTCGCAGAGGAAAAACAATTGCAAATTTTATCATCAACCATCGTCTCACTTTGAGCATATACAAGAAAAATGCAACTAGAGAGTTATTGAGGCCTTGTGATACAAGGTTTGACACATTTTGCATTACTCTAAAAAGAGTTGTTGAGGAGAAAACAAGCCTAAGAATTGTTTTCTCAAATACTGAGTGGGAGAGATCTCACCTTTCAAAAGAATCGAAGGGAAAAAATGTGGAACAAATAGTGCTCAACAAAAGCTTTTGGGAAAATGCTGACAAAGTTTTAAAAATGTGTAATCCAATTGTTAATGTGCTCTGCATGGCTGATGGTGGCAAACCTTGTATGGGTTTTATTTATGAGGGCATGGATCGTTGCAAGGAAGCCATTGCAACTGCTTTTGATAATGTGGAAGCTAATTACCAGAAGATATGTGAGGTAATTGATCAAAGATGGAAGATGATGCATAGTCCTTTACATACAACAGCATGCTATTGAGACCTTATAGATTGTTTGGAATATCAAGACATCAAGATGAAGAAGTCATGAGTGAACTTTATGAGGCTATTGACAAGCTAATTCTAGGTCCATCAATTGCATATTCAGTTAGATCTCAACTCAGGGGATACAGGTAAGAAGAAGGGATATTTGAAACAAATCAGCAAAGTATGATAGGACTAAAGTTGTTGGAGCAATATGATGGGAATTTTATGGATCGGGGGCCCCAGAATTGCAAAATTTTGCAATCAGTGTCTTGAGCCAGGGATCAAGTGCATCAGCGTGTGAAAGGAATTGGAGTTCCTTTAACCATATTCATTCCAAGAAAAGAAATAGATTGTTATTTGGAAAATTAGAAGATATTGTTTATGTTCGCAGTAACTTGTAGTTGGCTTTAAAGAATGTGGCTAAAGACTCATGCAATTCTTATACTCCATGGCTCAATCCTATTCCAGATGCATCAGAAGATGGAGATGATCTTGGCATTGAGAGTGATAAATCCTTGGTTATTGTTGAATTCAGTGGTGATCATGCTTCTAGTGGCTTTACTACCCCTAGTGCTCTTGATGACATAGAGCTTTTTGATGTAACAAGTAGGCCACAGGAACATCAAGAATGAAACTTGTGTTCCTGTTCTAGTTTTCCTTTTGCATGCTAACTTTTGTAAAACTTTTTAATGTTATGTTCATGTCTTTAATGCTATGTTTCAAACTTTCATAAACATGTTTTTAGATTTTAAACAAGACGTGTTTTTAAAATATATATGTTTCATGACTAATCATGTTGGTATGCTATTTTCATTTCTATTAGATGTGTTATAAACTTTTAATGAGTATCGAATTTTATTATATATATTTTTTATTTTTTCAAATTTTGTACTATGTCGAACTTAATGCCGAATTTTATCCCCAAAATTTTGACTGTCGAATTTTTGGCAAACTTCAAGCTCACCGAATTCGAACACGAACACGAACTAGGTGACTAAGGATACAAGATATATTTTGGACCTCATGTTTTGTACATGTACTTAACAATACATTGAAGGGTATTGAGAAGATTGATTAGATATCAAAGGTCGTGAACATTGCTAGAGATGTGCAGAATCCCTAATATTTATATACAACCACCATATCTCTTTATCCACCTATAAAAGTAACTCAAAGAAGGCATTCCTTTATCCCACATAAACTAGATATGCTAAATTTCCTTCTATTAGAGAGAAACTTTGTGTAGGGATAATGAATAGAATAGATGACCAGAGTCCAAGTCAAATGGCAACAAGGTGAAGCTTTAGGTGTGGAAGGATGATTCGTGTGCATATTGCAAATAACGGATATCATTCATAAGCCCTTTAGCAAACTAGCAAATTCATTCTCTCCTAGACTTAGAGAGACTTATGAGACCTTTGATAAGTGTTGCCATTTGTGTGAGAGATCCTATCTAATTTATGATGGCATGACCCTAACACCATATCTTATAGAAGTCATTAATTCATTTCATTCTATTTTTGAGTTAAGGTGGAGGGTGCCTATGTTAAAACAATATATTTGTAAAACTAACAATTAGCATTCACACGAACAAAAAAAGAACACAAGAACCGACAAAAAAGGCATAATTCATTCTCCATAATATAAATATATAGTACAATTTGTGTAACCACCTCATTGGCTAGATTTGGCAAAGATAACAATATATAGTACAATTGGTGTAACCACCTCATAAGCTACAATGGCTCTCATACCAACAACTCATTGAGAGATAAGGTTAGGAAGAGGCAAAATAGAATCTAATACACACTATAGCTAAAAACTATATCATATGGTGTCAAAAACATTGGTTGTGAAGAACTATGACACCTCTTTCCTCAAGGAAAAATGAAAACACCCATTGGCTACAAACAAGTTTTCTTCCAGTCACCCACTCAACTAGATCCCAAGCCTCATTTTTATCCAAGGCATCCATTTCTTCAACCATGGCCTTCTTCCAAAGTCTACACTCCTTTGAATCCACGCTTCCCTAATAGTTCTAGGATCATGCAATTATAGATAGAACAATACTAGAACAAAAATCAAGTAGGGTATTCCTTTGTGGTTGCCTTCTTTCCCAAACCAATCTCCTCAAGACCAAGGTTGTAGAATCTTCCTTATCTGGTTCATCTTCTTTAGTTGAGTTGGATTCTTCATCCTCCAACTTAAACTCTATTGTCTCCAGTTCCTCTTCCCTTGGTTGGATTTCTTGTTTTTGAATAGTTTTAACCTCTCTAAATACTACATCATGACTATAACCAATCTTATTTATTTCATATTTGTATATATTCTTCATGGAAATTATTTTCATTTTTTATGAGAACCAATCCTCTTGTTCTTGGGGTTTCCACACTTCTAGAAAAAAATGCGGGATGTATTGCTCAAATCATTGGCCCAGTGTTGGATGTCTCATTTCCTCAAGGTAATATGCCTAATATTTACAATTCATTGACAGTTAAGGGTCAAGGTATAACCAATCATGAAATTCAGGTTACTTGTGAGGTACAACAATTACTAGGAAATCATAAGGTTAGAGCTATAGTTATCAATGCTACAGATGGTTTGACAAGACGAATGAGACCGATTGACACATGAGCTGCTCTGATTTTTCCAATTGGTGGAGCTACTCTCAACCGAATTTTCAATGTTCTTGAAGAACCTATTCATAATTTGAGTCTTGTAGATGCTCGCATAACATCTCCTATTCATAGACCTTCTCTTGCCTTTACAGAGTTGGATACAAAATTATCCATCTTTGAAACAGGCATTAAAGTAGTAGATCTTTTGGCTCCTTACCGTCGTGGGGGGGAAATCAATTTATTTGGAGGAGTTAGAGTGGGTAAAACAATACTCATTATGGATTTGATCAACAACATTACTAAGGCTCATGGACAAGTATCTATATTTGGAGTAGGAGAACCTATCCATGAAGGGAATGATCTTTACATGAAAACGAAAGAAATGGGAGAAATCACCGAACAAAACAACTCAGAATTAAAAGTGGCTTTAGACTATCGTCAAATGAATGAACCACCAAGAGTTTGTTTGAGAGTTGGTTTAACTACTCTAACCATGGTCGAATATTTCCGAGATGTCAACGAGTAAGTGTACTATCATTTATTGATAACATCTCTTGCATTGTCCCAGCAAGATCGAAGGTATCCACCTTATTATAGGTGGAATGCCTTCCGTCGTGGGTTATCAACCAACTCTTGGCACAAAAATGGGTTCTTTGCAAGATAGAATTACTTCCACAAAAGGGGGATCCATAACCTCAATTCAAGAAGTTTATGTACCTACTAAAGACTTGACTAGCCCTGCTCCTACTACAACATTTGCACATTCATATGCTACTATCGTACAATCGAGAGTATTAGCTGCCAAAGGTATCTATTGAGTAATGGATCCTTTAGATTCAACATTGACTATGCTCCAACCATGGATTGTAGGTAACATTACGAAACTGCAAAAGGGGTTAAGCAAACTTTACAATGTTATAAGCAACTTCAAGACATTATATCTATCCCTGGACTGGATAAATTATCAAAGAAAGATTGTTTAAGTGTAGCAAGAGCAAGAAAAATTGAACATTTCCTATTTGTTAGCACACTTTTTGACTCCTAGATCAAATCTGATATAAAGCAAAATCAGCGGTAAAAAGCAGCTAATTGTAGGAGAAAATGCCCCAGATGTCACCGACAAGTCTCCTGTCTGTTTGGGCTAGTGCATGCCTACCTCAAGGGGGGTGTCCCTTTGTTTCTTCATGTTGTTCTAAACCTCGAAAATCTGCAATTAAATCAGAAAAAACAGTAGCAAGAAAAATTTTCTTGGCTGCGATTAGACAACCAAGATAGTAACCGAAATTGAATTTTAAGTTTATCTGGAGGAATCCCTACAACGTTAGCTTTAAGAAAAGAAACGGAAAGAAATAGAGAGAGCAACTAAACAGTAGAGTAGTACCAAAATAAAAGGCTAGAACTCATACTCATGCATAAAACATCAAACACCATACCAACAAACATGAAGCTCAATAAGAACAAAACGTTGTTTTATTCTTGCTCTTGCCAAAGGGTTGATTGCACCACTAAACACAAGTACAAAAACTGGTATAGTATTGATCCTCAAACAAATACTAAAAGCTAGAGAATTGAAGAGAGAGAGAAAGAGAGAAACAGTGTCTTCGGATAGACACTGAACAATGAGGAGAAGCCTCCAATATATAGGAGAAGAAGGGAGTGAAACTAAAAAATACGGAAAAGGGAGGCACATTAAGACAATGCGATAGGAAATAGGAGTTAGGAGGAGGCTAAAAATAGGAAAAAGGGAGGCGCATGTATGAAACAATATGCTACAAAACAGGGAAGAGAAGGATGCTAAAAAATAAGGAAAAGGGGGGCGCATTAATGAGGAAACCATGTGCTAGAGCCTAGAAATTAGGGAGAGAAAAAGGGGGATGCTAGAAAATAGGAAAAAGAGAGGTGCATTAAAACAATGTGCTAGGAAATAGGGAATGAAACAATATGTGCTATTATTTAGGAAGTAATGCGCTAAGTATAGGGATCTAGTACATGAGGAGAGATAATAATAATGAAGTGCACATGTGGATAGAGAGAATAGAATACACACGTGTGGATAAGGGGAGTGAGTATTTAATAGACTTTCACATGCCAAAAATACCAATATGCCACCTCATCAAAACATGCATGCGCCTTGATTTACTCATCCATGCGCCACATATCCTCATGTAATGACGAGCCACGTGTCACCCTTTGAGACCGTTAGATATCAAAATCAGAGCATGCCACTTGTCACCCTACATGGTGACCACTCCGACTAAACATAGCCCTACTAAAAATAGTAGTCTGACCTAAAAAATAGGAAAAGTCCAAAATATGTATGGGACCACCAGGAGACCACTGCGAAATATAGTATGTCTAGAAATAGACACTTCTAAAAATAGAATCTCGTTGCATGTCAATGAAAATATACTAATCGAATTCAATTTTTAGTAAGGAACCCGAATATGTGATCAGAATCATCATCTGAGGCCTAGAACTCCAATTGCTAAAAATAGTAAACTACTCGCATGTCGTCCAGAAAAGGCTCATTGAAATCATGACCTCACATGGACCATGCAGACCATTGATCTCTATCTCCTAAAAAGTAGGGAATATGCTAGAAATAGACATCTCTCTCTATCCATGAAGACCTGTGCAAACTTCTATCTCTGAAACAAGGAACACTACCAAACCAATCCTATACCTGTACTCATATGGGAACCAACTTTGGCTCATGCTAAGCTATCTGTGGGAAAAACATCTGGATGCCATCCAAATAAATCATGTTAGCTCTTAACCCTCAAGATTTTCAAGTGAGAAAATCCAGGGGTTAACAATGGCAACTCAAGGGGACGAGATCCCCCTGTAGGATGTCGAGAACCTACGAATCTTTGTGCCTAAAAGATATGAATAATACTCTATGAGAAATACTGAGAAACATAATAATAGACCCTTGTCCCTGTCAAGATGGTTTGCAATCCATATGCCTATCTAGAGGGCAATGGAGTCAAAAAATATATAGTCCTCATGCTGACAAGCTAAAAAGGGATCTCATCCAAATCTGCTACCTGCTACCACCTACCATGTACATTCCTCCCTGCGAAAAATGTGTTGAAGTCGACACATTGGAGAAAGTCACTTAGTCAGACATCAATAATGTAAACACCTGCCAAGTGCGAAGGAACCCACCAAAATAATGCTAATAGACCCTAAGGTACAAGCACAACTTGTCATTGTGAAAAAATGTACTAAAGTCGAACATCGATCAGAATCATTTGATCAAGGCCCAATGAGTAACAGCCTTGTCGAGTGCAAAATGACCGCCAACGAGGCCAACAACCATCAAGGTGCTCCACTTTTGGATCATCCCTAGATAATGTGTTGGAGTCGGTGTAGGATGACCTGCTTAAAGGAAAAGCAATGATGAAAACTCTCCCCTCAGCAATTAGTAATAACTCAAGAAGATATAAGATGTATGGTGCCATGTCCCTACTACTAGATAAGGGGGATGACTAACTCAAAACATATGACTAAACCATGTCAAGATTAAACTATCAACAATCTCTAATAAATATCTTCTTGTATGGGTTAAGAAGGTCTAGAAAGAGCAGCTAAGATATGCCCCACTCTTCCATGTTTTGGATAAGGGGTGCATCACTATCATTTTTAAAGATGGGAGGAATACGAACTTAGGAGGGAAAGGCCACTGGAACTGGGAAAGTGCTATCTTAGCACTAAAAAACATCCTTGTTTTGATCCATTTAAAGGAGTTACTAAAGTTGTTCCCATTTGGGTAAAGTTGCCTTATTTTCTCTTAGAATTGTGGCAAGAGAGGTGTCTAGGTGATATAGGCAATTATATGGGAAGACTGTTGATATTATGGTAGTTGCGGGAAGCATTAACCTCCATGTATAAGCTTTGGCTAGAACAGAATATTCCAAAAGCAAGAGAAACCCTAAACAGATGTGTAAAAACCCTAAAAGACAAGTCGGCTCAGTAGAATAAATAATATAAATGTATTATCTTCCAGAAAGACAAATTGGCCCAGATAGGTCACAAGAACCACTATAAATAGGAGGTGCTCTAGCTCATTTGTGTGATGTCCCATCCCCAAGATTAGGCCAGCAGGGAGTGACTTAGTAGTC
>CBVK0100413490.1:0-19631 GCA_900067695.1 Picea abies
TGATTTGGACTTCTCTGAGCATTGTGTTTATGGAAAACATAAGAGAGTCAGATTTCTCAATGTCGGAGAAGAAAGGAAGCGTGAAAGGTTAGAGCTTGTGCATACATATGTATGGGGACCATCTCATGTATCATCTCTTGTTGGATCTCGTTATTATGTTACTTTTATTGATGATGCAACTAGAAAAACTTGGGTTTATTTCATTCGACAAAAATCAGATGTTTTTTATACTTTTAATAAATGGAAAGCTTTGGTTGAGAATGAGACAGGAAAAAGGTTGAAGTGTCTCAGATAAGATAATGAAGGTGAATCTTACAGCAAGGAGTTTGACTCGGCTGGGGGGTTCGAAGCAAGAAGGCCCCCGGAGAGGGTTCAAGGACGAAGCCCCCAAAGGAAAAATTTCCTTGTAAATGTATATTGTAATTTCATAGTAAATCTGGACCGTTCATTATAAGGTCGCATATTTGACGGTAGAAGTTATGTTAGGGCTTTTTTCCCTAGAAGACAATCCTCTTTTATGAGGGAAATGTATTTTGGCTATGTATCATTACGAATATTGTATTATGAGTGAGGAGACTATGAGAGAAAGAAGAGGAAGTTACAACAGGTATGTCGTAGGTTGTAAACCTTCATTTGCTAGATAATAATAAAGGAAGGACCTTGGAAATTTCATTAGTGGACGTAGCCCACACTGGGTGAACCACGTATATCTGTGTCTCTATTATATTGTGTATCTTGTGTGTTTTATTTCTGCATTTATTTTATTTTATTGCTCCGTGATTCTATTTTTCTAATAATTGGTTGATAAAATTACAAAGAACACACATAAAGCGATTTACTTTTTTTAATTTTTTAATGGTCGGTTTATTATTTTTTTTTATGAAATGTAATACTAAAAATATTTTAGATGAAATATTTAATATTTATGCCTGTATCTTAAAATCAATTTTTTTTACAAATTTGAATGAGGAAGGTTTTAATGAAAGTATCAGGTCATTAGGTTTTTTGTAAGGTATGAGGGATTGAAGAGAAATTGATTATGAAACTTGGTGAATTTGTGTTTTATATTATTAAAATTAGGGCTTGTTAAAAGGAAATGCTAACCATCTTCAAACCTTATTTGTATTAAAAAATTTATAGTTAGGTGCATCCCAGGTTGTTTTTGGGTTAGTTGAATGACCAATTTTGCTATGGACCTAATGAGTATTGGTTCTAATTTTAGTAACATTTCTTTTGATGTGTAAACACATAATGTTGGAAAAATAGTTTTGATCCATTAAATTAGGAGTGAAAAAATATTTCTAGTATTTCAACTCCATGTTATGGATGATTTCATTGTTTTCCAAGTCTTATCATTAAAATTCATAAGGATGTAATATTTGATATTATTAATTTGATATTCTTCTTTTTATTTTTCAATAGTTAATCCAAGCCTCGGAATTTATATTGCAATCTCTTTTCAACCTGGTGGCTATTGCTCATACTAAAATCAATATCATGGAGCATGTTATTTCATTTCCACTATGTTCAAATATAAAATTGATATCTTTAATGATATTGGGATATAGTAAAGATCATCTTTATCTTTTATTGAATTTGGTGCAATGAAAATAAATTTGTGATAAACTCTTAAAAATATTAAATTATTATATTATCCTTAATTTTAGGAATGATAATTGAACTAAAGATTAATATCTACAATGAAAACCCAAATATTTAGAGAAATATCTTTTACAATGAAAACCCAAATATTTAGAGAAATATATAGCTAAGGACTCAATTGGTTGTTCTCGAGGAAAAGTTTGCAGGCTAGTATACTTGGTGGATAGCATTGTTGATGCCCATTTTGGGATTTAATTTCTATGATTTAATATATTTTTTCAAACACTTTTATTGTTAAAATAGTATACCGGAGTATATATTTTAAAAAAATTATGAGGGTAGTTTGGTTGGTCTTGTTTAATGTGTAAGTTGGTGTTCTCTTTTTTACAAAAGACTAGTAGCTTTTAATACGATTTTGATATGTAGGAAATTCTCCATTGTTTTTCCTAATGGTCAATTGTAAGTACACGCAAAGCATCCATGAAGGAGTAAGGGATTATATTAAACATTGGAAGAACATTATAGGTTATGTTATTATAGATGATTGGAAATAATAGACTATTGGGAAAGTGTTCTAAAAATTTAGATTCTCATAAATATAATATTTATGGGCTTACTAAACATAACATAATTCTCGTCACCTAAGAAGAGTTCAAAATGAAGAATCTATTGACCTTATATGTTGGGGCTATGTCTAGGAAGTTGTTTTAGTTGATTAAATGGCATCACATGGAACATGATTCATTTAAATCAAGAAATAGGATAACTAAAAGGATTTGGATGGCACAAGCTATATCTGATGTTTTTTTGATTTCCCAACTACAATTTTATATGTGTGTCTCCAAAAATATTCATTGCAAACAACATTCCAAATAACATACAAAATTATATGGTGTAACGTTAGTAGAGAGGGTGTCCAATTCTATAATATATTAAGAAAAAAGTAATGTTCTGATGCAAAAGTAATATATTTAAACGATAGTTTTGAAAACTTAATTTTTTCAAAGTATTTTCAATGTTGATGTTAATGAAATGTTTTTTTTTAAATAGAAACATATGTATTTGTATTATAAAAGTGATTCAAGTTCATTGTTCAATTGGAAATACATATAGGATAATTTTCTTTCAAAATTATCCTAAAAAACTTTAAAACTTGAGCTTGGCAATCTATGTGTAATTGTTTTATTTCAAAAATATACTTTTGGTTTCTATTATACATATATATTATAATATAGAAACTTAGTAATAAACATATTTTTAAAAAATGATATATTATTAGAATGTTTGGATAGTGTTTTTCTTCACCCTATTTCAATTCAACTTTAGTGCAATGTTGACTAAATTTTATGCATGTTACGTCAAATTTTGTCTCACTCCATGAAACTTATTTGGATGGTCTTCCATTACCCTCTATAGACTTGAAGTCCCCTTTTTTGTTCATTCCAGAGCCAAAAATGCACATTTTCCACATATATGCACTCTACTAGTTATACAACAATCATATATGTAGATTGCTTCACTATAGCCCTCGTACATCGGGTTTGGTGCTCAAAAATTAAAAAGTATGTCGGGTTTTCATGCCATGTCACGAGATCCATGATCCTTGACCTTCCATATACTAGAAACGCTCTGACTCAGCCCTTCAGTTCCATTTGAAGTCTATAAATTGAGCCATATCCAAGCCTCGAAAACAATTAAAAAATTCAACTTTGAGAGCAAAGACACTTTGGAGAAATTTCACATCACATTGAGTGTGCATCCCTTTGTCCTTCAAATTCTGAACTCCTTTTGTTCAGCTCCCAAGCTATTCCTTATTTATGATGGAGAACCTCATTGACTCTTATATATGAGTTTGCCTTTGTGGAGGATTGAAGTGGTGGAGGCCCAGTTGGAGGGACTTAGTTTCTCGGTTCCAATATATGTCGTTACAGAAGTTTGTCACCTCTGTACTTATACTGATCATTTTAATAGAAATACTATTTTCTCATCCAATTGATATCTTGCGAATATTTGAATTATTATTCCATGGTCGTATATGTCATGTATGTTAATGGATTATGCTCATTATATGCTAACATTATATATTATCACCATATTCTTGCATATCTTGGTTGGTGAGGACAAGTTGTAGGTATAAAGCTTTGGGTTGTGTGCTCAACGGTGGTCTTCTTCGAACGTCCGAACAAGGTAGGCTCTTAGCCTTGTCCTTTTAGCTTTTCATTTATATAGCATACTTGGGATTAGAGTTGATTTAGGTGTGTCATTCTGTTTATTGTGGTTTACCCCTAGCCATAGAGAAATTTTCCTCGTAACAAAATTGGCGACCATACTAAGGATTGATCTCCTTTTTGGGGTTTCAAGTGTTTTTCTCCTTGATTTTCTCTCTTTTTTCCTGATAACCTATTTTTTTACCTTGCATCTGATTTTATTGTCCTAACCCTTTCCCTGACATTGTATTGCTTGGTATACATGGTTTTTCCCTTGACATACGCTTATATATGTGAGATGTCTTCCTTTAGGGTGTGTATATACAAGATTGTTCCTCAAACAGTCACGTACATCATCTCTTAATTATTGTTGGGTGGGTTTGGTGTTTGTTGGGTGAATTTTGTTGGTTGTTGAGTCTTCTGTGTTCCCTATTCTGACTGTTAAGTGCCTACAAAGTGATAGGAAGCCTTTTTATTGTTAAATTTTTGGGCGAGTTGATTTCTTGTCATTTTCATTGGTTTTCCTTGCACATTGGTCTGAGTGTTTTCTTCTTGGTATCCTGCTTGGCTTATCTCCTTTTACTTGTAGTAGGGTCTACTTGTGAGGTTGATACTTAGTCCTTGCATTTTATTTTCTTTATATCGAAAATAAAAAATTATTTACGTATTTTCATTGTACTTATGGCATATGTGCTTTTGATTACTTTGCATTTCTTTTTCACACATTTGAAAAGATTGCATTTCATTGAAATTGTAGAGATTACATTGGAAAGACTACATTTAGAAGCATACCATCTCTTTAAAATTCAAGACTAATACTTAGTAGTATTTTTATATTTTCTTATTTTTATATGTTGAGTCGTAATACCATCAGTTTCACAACCGCACCTCTTGAGTAAGGAGAACCCATTAAAATTAACACTAATTAATTAAAACTGATTAGAAACGATTTTATTTTTAGGGTACACAAACAAGTATAGGACATAGGGCCTTGTAATAGGATTTTGTGAGTAAACTTCTCTAAGGTTATTAAACTAAACATATGTGTCTGAATAGGGAGTGGTGAAATCCATTGTGTAATTGGTGATGTCAGGAGGCTCCCCTCACACTGGAATTAAGCATGAAGTCACATGAACTTAGCTGCAAAGAGAGCCCTCTAATACCTTCCTAGCGTCAGAGATATTTACCAGGCTCTATTCGTATTTGGGGGTCTCTATAGTACCTTTACCTGCTTGAGAGGCGATGCTTTCGATATTTTGGGATTTTTTACCCTTCCCATATGGTGGACCATACTTGTGAATGCTCGCTTGTGCATTGGTTATATTGTGGTGACTCTAGTTCCTTGACATAGGTAGCCACATAGGTTACTTGCCGAGGTTTTTCTGTAGATACCCTAAGTCATATAAGGGTCGGACATCACACAACTTTTATGGAGGATTACCTCTCCGAAGTGATCTGACTGACTGCTTTGTTAAGCCCATGAGGGCCCTTATAATTGATTCTGATACCTCCAATATTTTGAAGGGATTATCAGGTCCCTCTTAGGTGAGACATATCTAATCAAGTGAGGAAGGCCCCTTTTAAACCACTATATCCTATTTGTGTGTAATGGACTTTTTTCTTTACTTTGGTGTGCTCTCTTATTATTAGTTGGCCCTAGGATTTTTTTTTACATCTTGAGTTCTAAGTCATCATGGAGAAATACCAGCCTCCTCTCTGGTCTCTTTGTTTGTTGAAGTTACCACTGCATCTTGATCCTTTACCGAAGTTGCCTTCTAAAAGGCGTAGAGTTAACAAATGTGGTACATATATCTCCACCTCCCAAACTCATGATCATCCATTAACAAATGTGGTACATATATCTCCACCTCCCAAACTCATGATCATCCAGTTATGAGTACTGAGTCAGACCTGAACATCTCAGGGATTCCTTTGAATCCCTTCTCTTATGTGATTAGTGGGATCCCTTTGACTCCTTCATCCTTGACAGTGTGGGTGTCATAGGTTCCCTCCTCTAGTTCTACCCAACGTATGATTTCTACTCAACCCACAAGAATGAAACCTTTCATATCTCTTTTTGGTATGCTGATTCATGATTCTCAGTGAATACCTTTGGCCTCTAATCCCTTTTCTTTTGGTATGCCCGACATGATGTCGCAAATCTCATCCTCTATTTCAATGACTAATGTGAATCCTAGTTTTGGTTCTGGGGGAATGATGCCTCCTTATGTTCCTTTCTCTTTTGGTGGAGGTCATATTCTCCAAACAAATCATACCATTGGAGGTTGGACTCCTCTTTCCTCCAGGCCTATTCCTAGCTTCAATGCTTGTGGATGGAGTTCTCAAATGGGAGGACAACTCACTTCCTATATGTCGTCCTTCATCCCCTCTTCCTCCACACCGATCTCGATGAATGCATTTATTATGGAGAATCCCCCACTGTCCTCTAGTGTTCCATTCAGAGGGAGTCAATTTCACAGAATGGGAAACCCCCAAGATGGAGTTCCTTAGTCTGGGAGAAATGTATATAATCATTATCATGTCATTTTCATTGGTATGGTTCCCTTACAACCTTTCATGAATCAGTTTGGAGGAGGATATTATCCTACCGGACAAGACCATGGTATATACCAAAACCCTAGATGGTCTGCAATCCCTCAAACCCAATATTTCTCAAGAGCATGGGCTGAGACACCGCAACCCCGACTCCCTTTTCTGACCATGCTTAATCTTCCAAATTTGTCAAAATTAATGAATGATCATGTGCATCATGATCCATCATGGCCCCTCATCCACACCAAGCTTCTTTTTGGTTGTGGAGTCTGGTTATCTTCCCGATTCAAAGGTATTTTTTTTCAGCCATGTCTATACCCCATGAATACTTTATACCCCAGAAGAATGTAAACTCCTCGATGCGAGGGAGTGAAAGGGAGGTTACCCCCCCTGCGGGGTCCAGGGGCAAGCGATCCCTCGGCGGGGTTTCAGGGGTGAAGCCCCCAAAGGAAAAATTGCCTTGTAAATGTACATTGTAATTTCATAGTAAATATGGACCGTTCATTATAAGGTCATAGATCTAACATTAGAAGTTATGTTATGGTTTTTTTTCCTAGAAGGCAACCCTCTTTTATGAGGGAATTGTATTGTGACTATGTATCATTGCAAATATTGTAATATGAGAGAGGAGATTGTGAGAGAAAGAAGAGGAAGTTACAACGAATGTGTTGTAGGTTGTATCCCTTCATTTTGCTAGATAATAAAAGGAAGGACCTGGCAATTTCTCTGGTGGATGTAACCCACACTGGGTGAACCACATATATCTGTGTCTCTATTGTATTGTGTATCTTCTATGTTTTATTTTCGCATTTGTTTTATTTTATTGCTTCGCAATCCTATTTTTCTAACAACATCCCCACTATAATCCTCATTTTAATTAATGCATGATGTAGATATGAATATGGCTATGGCCAAGCTATAAAATATGAAAATGTATTTTCTGATTTTAATAAATATAATGTAATCCCAACTACTGGGAATATGGACAGAGATGGGGGATAATTAATCCACAAGAGAGGGGAATGTCTGTGAGTGTCTAAGAGGAGCCCAATGAGGTAATTAATTGTGGGTATTAATCCAAACCCATATTTCTGAATTTTATTATCATTGAGACAACCTTCTATTTTCTGTTTGAGTGTATGAGATCCCAATCACTAAATACTTGTCAAGGGGTGGGTATAGAAGTCACATCCATAGTTATTGTAAGCATGGGGTTGTAGTGCAATCAACATTGGGCAGAGTGAGAAGTCAATTGTCTTGGGAAAATAGAGGAAAATTCGTATGGGGAAGAATAGGTAGTTTTTCACATTCAGTTTTGGTATGAACAACAAGGGAGAGAAAGGAAAAAGAGCATTGGAACTAGACCAAGAATATTGGGTGAAATATGGAGCATGATGGAGCATTTTTGGAGTGTTA
This sequence comes from Picea abies, assembly GCA_900067695.1. Classification (NCBI taxonomy): domain Eukaryota; kingdom Viridiplantae; phylum Streptophyta; class Pinopsida; order Pinales; family Pinaceae; genus Picea; species Picea abies. The sequence continues at coordinate 7,779 of CBVK0100413490.1, forward strand.
TGAAGTTGGAATTCAAGAGGCAGGTTGTCATGCCTGAAGAGTGAAATCTTGTGTGAGTTGCACTGGAACATCAAGTGTTTGTTGTTGTTTACTGGTAGTTTTCCTAGCAGTGAATTCCTTTGAGTTCCCAACAGATAGATTTCTGGTTACCTATGTTAGAGAGACCCTAAGAAACGAATGGGAGGCCCGATGGAATGAGAGTAGTGAAGGGGTACATTCCTTGGGTTGGGTAGGTCAAGAGGAAGAGATCTAGAGGAAATTCATGATAGTTGTAGGAGAATATCGATGGATTGTGGGATTTTGAGTTGTGAGTGAACTTTGAGAGGAATCATTTTCTTGTGGATTCCTAGCCCCATCTTGGGAGTGAATTTTTTTTTTAGATTTGGAATAACAATTCTATGGTTGGGTGGAACATCCTTCCCAATTAGCAGGTTGCACAAACATTTAAAAAAATAAGCGTTTATCTATTTTTTGAGTTTCTTATGAGTTTTGTGGCTACGTTTTACCCTGTGCATGAGAATGGATTTTATGTGTTGTTGTAGATGATTATTTGGGCTTCATCTTGTTCATTTAGAATGTTGTAGATGCATTTAATTATGGGTATCATATTTTAGTTAAAAATATGTTTAATTTGTAGCTAGTAAGCTATAGGAATTAATTAGCATAAGAAGTTTTCAAATGTATGTGTATTTTCTACACGTAATGTTCCTCATTTAAGCCGAGGGACATTACATAATGGTATCTGAGCTGTTGGTTCAAACAATAAGCCTGTATAGGCCAGACTCTGCATGCAGAAGCTAAAATTTCAAATTTAAAGCCCAAAAATGTTTGCAATGTTGTTGTGAGATTTTTCCAGGAAAAAGTGTGAAGAGATTTCCTGTGATTTTGGTAATTTCGATTTCATGGGTTAAAATCCCCAATTTTAATCTCTAAATATGCATGTGTTGGGCTTGTAATTGGTCGAATCTTGGAAATTATATTGTAGCCATGAAGACTTGGGCGAAATTGGGAAAAAGCCCCAATTTCTGCAGAAAAATTGGTTGAGAATTTGACATAAGAGTTTCAAAGTTAGGGTGTAAAGGTCGAATCGATATGCACCATGCTTGAATTGGCCATTAGCAAGATTAATTTTGGGTTACATGGTAGCCCTGGTAAAAATTTCAAAATTATGCAATTATGAAAAAATTTGAAATTTGAGAAAATTTGAGTATTTTTCCGTACATGATGTCAGCATGACGTGGAGGCCACATGGCAATGACATAGATTTCCACGATTGTAGGGACATGGTGGAAGGTCCACTGTAACACCCTATTCCCCCCCATAACTATAATTATTTTAACACTTCATATAATGTGATTATCCAACATGTAATTATGTTTTTAATTAATAGAAAGCATCAAACAATTTTCTGAGAGGGAAATGCTTTGAGTACTAATCATGATATCACAAGTGGAATTGGTGAAGTGGATTGGTGAGGAGGAGTCGAGAAGTTTCAATTAAGACAATAGGAATCTTACTCATCATTCCATCCTACATCTACAACTTTGAATGCATCATTTTCCAACGTACTTAGATCTACATAGAGCCACGTGACCAGTCATGGGTAGTAGGATTGGTGGTTGAAGTAGTTATAACTACTAATAGATTTGATGTTTTGGGGAGCCAAAGAGTCAATTAGAAACTAACAGAAGGAAGCCCCTATATTTTCTCTTCAAATTCAAATCCTTGATTGGAGGTTGCATTTGACAACAGTCACGAGAATCCCAAGGAATGAGGGGAAGAAGAGACCAAAGGTGGAAAACATCACCCATATGTGAAAACATGGGATGCAGATGAACTCATGAAGCATGTGTGTGTGTGTGTGTGTGTGTGTGTGTGTGTGTGAGAGAGAGAGAGAGAGAGAGAGAGAGAGAGAGAGAGTAGAAGAAAAGGTGAAGGTGCTAAGGGAAGATGACAACAACTTGAGAAGTTGAAGGTGGATTCTCACAGAGAACCAAAGTAAACAGAGTGAGTTGTAGCCTCACAGTTGGACAAGCAGTGAGGAGGAGACTCACACATGTTGCTTTGAGTGAGAGAGTTGTTGGGAAGCTATTTTTGAAGAAACATCGAAAACTTTCCCAAAACAATAATGGCCACCCTGGAACAGAGAAGAACCAGATCTAGAGTGGAGCAATAGAGGAATGCGACTTGGTGCTTACTAGAAAGAAACCGAGACTAGCAAGGGGAGTCCGGTGAGGAAATGTTTAGCAGAGAAGGGGATCCGTTGTGTAGAGGAAATCTAGTTGGGAAGGTTCTTGATAAACCCCTAGAGGTCCCAAGCTCAGTGGGAAGAGAGGAATTTCTATTGTTTCCAGTGGAGTGAAGGAGAGTAACCTTCTTGTACCATAAGCCTAATTGGGTATTCAGTTGAATCAATCCCATTGTAGTATCATGGCTTGGAACAGGGGTGGCATGTTGTAGAAAAGCATACTGCAACATAACCTAAGGTTGGGAGGAAAGGATTCCTCTCCTAGTCAGTTGGATGGTTTCATCTTTGAACATATAAGTGTTTTAACTTAACATGCCCGATTTATGTTTAATGATGCAAATATATTGTTTTATAATTTAAATGATAAATATGAAATGTGTGAAGGAATGGTTAAATTCCTGAGTAAAATGGATTTTGCATGCTTGTTTCCACTGTTAACCTGATAAACCTATGTAACCAAGTAAGAAGTGAAATGGTAAAGTGTATCCCTGTGAAAAATGCAAGTCTTTGAAATGCAATGCTTGCAGGATATAAACCTTCATTGGATGAGTGATGGTAATGATGGGTATAACCCTGTGAAACTGCAAGCCCTTGAATGGTAATCTCGCAAGATATGAAAATATTCACCAGGGAATTGGTAGTGAAATACCCTAACATCTGAGGAGGTTTTATGTGTAGCTAGGGAGCATTAAGCCCAATGGAAATCCTTGATTCAAAATGGAAAGTTCGTAGGATATGAAAATATTCATCCAAGTTATGAGGTGAAATTGCCTTAGTTAGCTTAGGAGTGAAAGTGAGAGTCCAAGAGACATGGTAAACACCTTAAGGAATAATCCCGAGGGATCCGTAAATGATTAAGTCCATATTCAAAATGTTATTATGAAGAAAACCCATGTTTTGAGTTAGGACAAATGACCGCCGTGTATTCGACATGGTGAGATGATCTTAGCTATTGGTTGGACAACACGACCATTAGAGAGACCTAGGGTGAGGTTGAAATGGGACTTCGATGAGGAAAAATCCAAGTCAATGAGAGTCATTGATCTATCAGAGGAATTTAGGATAAAACCATGATAGTTGGTGTTCCATGTAAGTTTGTTGGAGGTTTGGAGAGAGGGCACGAGATGGGAGTTTGATGATGAGAAGGTTTGAGGACTGTCGATCCATCAGGTGGTGTTTCGTGGGATCTCAATCATTGGATCTCATGTGGATTTCTTCAAGAAGGATGGTTTAGGAACCCTAATTTCCAAGAATTTGTAAACCATGAGTGAACCCTGACCGTCAGATGAGGTGAATGAGGATCGTCGGATCCATCAGAGGGTGTGCCATCGAAGTGGGTCGGTTGGAGTGGTTATGGAACCATTACGTATACATTTCGATGGTGAAGAAATCTAAGAGTGAATGTGAGTCGTAGATAGAAGAGTGGATGTGGGGTAATCTTGACTGTAGATTGTCGCTGGCCCCACCAGTTCACATATCGAATAATGGAAAAGATGAGTGATAACCGTCGAGAGGTTTGAGGAGTCGATGTGATTAGAGCCATTGGTTTTCCAAGTCTGAGAGTCATTGGATCTATAGGAATGAATCATAAGAGGAGAACCCATTGGAATGGATGTAAAGCTTGGTAACTAGTCGTTCTGGTGAGTATAGGTCCGAATCGCTACAAATCATTGATATGAAGAAAAAGAGTAATTTTGATTATTCGATTGGGGGCATATAGATCCCTAGTCATTGTAGTGAAACACGTGGAGGGATTTCATTGGAAGTTTTGGAGTGGGGGTCGAACAAGTAATACTTATCACAATAAATACTATGATAAGAGAAGTCTTCATAGTAATGGTGATGGACCATAACCAGGGTGGGTAAACCCAAATATTTATTCCGAGGAGAGAGAAGAAATTTGAGCATCCCACCATCCTAAGCATAATTAAGGGGTCAGGTGTGCTACATCCATGGTGGTAGTTGGTAGCACAATGACAAGTGACGTGGGAGCCACATGAGGCGGTGGTATAACCAATATAATAAACCACTGTCACATGGGAGGAAAAGAAGTTTTGGCTCGAGACCTTATACCATGCGACCACCATTAAGATCATGCCACATAGCAAGCAATTTGGAATGTCACAAACATGGGGGTGTATTACACCTCGTACACTTTTGGGATGCGACATCGCCTCTCCACCGTCAATCTCATCCAATCTCCACCATCAGATATGGGAAACGTGCAAGTTCGTGTGCGCCAAGGTAAAGGTGTGGGATGAGATCCACCCATCCCCATAGCCAATTAATGGGTTCCACGTGGATTTTTTCAGTCAAGGTGGGACCTTTTCTCCATCTAGGGGCAAAGGTATGCCAGTTGATCAGGTAGGGCCTATAAAAAATTAATATTTTATTAAATTATTAGGCCAATGTAAGAAAAAGAGGAGAAAGAGAGAGAGAAGGCTGACAATGCAGAATAAGAGGGCCAGGAGGGTGACATGGCATCACTTGAGGGTTCCATGTGGACCCAAAATTCCACATCAACAAGGATGCCACATAGGCAAAATTGTCTTTTAGTGTCTCAAAAAACAAACAAAGTCTCAAGCCATTTTCTTATTTTGGCCATAACTAGAGCATATTAAGATATATTTAGATGAAAATTCTGAGTTTTGTCCATAATAAGGAGGGATACATAAGTTTCATACAGGGCCATTTCCCATTTATGCTTGGATTTGTCAGAAATTGCAAAATAATTGTTTTTAAAGATCTGAATCCATATCATTGGAAGAGATCCAAATTAAGTTGGAATTCTTAGAGAAATTCCAAAAAGAAGACATGGAAATAACCCATGAATGGATTGAATAAATTCTAATGGGTTTGGAATGGGGATGCTAAAATAGGGAAAAATCCACTATTTTGGGCCACTTTGGGGATTTTTGGGATTTTAAGAGGAAAAGGGTCCCCAGATGGAAAATTTGGAAAAACATTATTTACTCAAAATTTTGTACACTCATCAAGCCAAACAACTTTGGTTTACTAAATTTTTTCCAGAAGTGCATAGTTTGGGAGATAACAAGCTGGGCTAAAAATTCCAAGTCTGGAAAAAGGGGAGAAAAAGGACAAAGTTGTCATCCCCATATTGTTGTAGTTTTTTACTAGAGCATTAGAATGAAAATCTAAGAGTTTTTATAAATTATATGTCATCATTATTATCTATGTCTCATACAAACGTTTCTCCAGTTTGTGACATATTTACTTATACCAGAATGAAAGATGTACAAAAAGGGATAAATTAGCAATATTCAAATAACTATAACTTTCTTCTCAGAGCTCAAGTTTTGAGCAAGAAAGTAGTCATTAGAAATATCTTGGATGGGAGAATCCATCTATCAACCCATATAATTGATCTGGGCACTATAAGTTACAATCAATGCAAAAGAAGATGACTGGTGGCATTAAAGAGAATACAAATTTATGCATTATTTTCCCATAATTGTGTATGTATGTATATTTTTTTCTAACATAAATTTATTTTCATGCACATTTTCTTGCAACATTTAGAGGTACATAAAATCATTTTGGTTCCTATATGAGAACCACAGTCATGGAAGATGCCCAAGGGTCATACATTCATGGAGAGGAATTTAGAGGGCTACATGTCAGCATATGAAACGCCAAGACAAAATCTAATGGAAGAAGAGAGAGGTATGATCCTATAACTATGAGAAGCATGTAGAGAGAAGTGTAAAGTTATAGGGAAGATAATGAGAAGATTATGAAGGTTCATGAAGAGATACTTTAGATCTTGAACGTGCTACAAACACAAGCCAATAAATACTCTGGCACAAAGCTAGAAGCTAGTGCTAGACAAGTGACAACATGTAGATCCCATAGAAGAAGGGATGAGAATGTGAATGGTAGGAAGTCAAGGAGCATGAGGAGGCACCATCATTCCCTAGAGCAATCCAATAGGATATTTCATTCAAGTTCAAGGCTAGGAAGCAACCCAAGTGTGTCTCTAGTGAGGAGATAGAGGAGAAGGCTAGGCAAAGACATCTTGCAAGGTGAACTCAGGAAAACCAACCCACCAAAATTCAATAGTAACTATAGGAAGGGAGAATAGGTTAAGGCTTGGTCATTGGAAATGAAGAAATATTTCGAGCTTCATGATTCTCGTCAAGGGTAGAAACAATAATTGCAACCTACCAATTGCAAGGAAAGGCAACCATGTGGTGAGATCAACTCAAGCAAGCAAAACACCTTGATGAGAAGAAGGTCTCATGGAGTCAGTTCAAAGGATATTTCCAAGAAAAATATTTTTTTGAGCATTACTATGAAAGAAAGATTAAAGAGTTATTTGAACTCAAGTTGGGAAGCATGACAATGGATGAGTATGAGAAGAGGTTCTTTGAGTTGAAGTAAGTGGAATTCATAAAGGAAGAGAAGGTCAAAATAAAAATGTTTCTGAGTGGGTTACCCTCTTTCTATAGTGAAAAGATACAATACGATAACCCTAGAACTTTGAAAGAGGCCATAAGGAGAGAAACACATCTTTATGAGCATAATAGAGGAAGCCCAGACTTCCAAAAAACTTGGAATGACAAGATGAAAGGAAAAAGGGAGCAAAGGAATAAAGTTTTTAAGCCACCATTTTTCAAGATAAACTCACAATCAAATCAACAAGGATAGTCAACCCAAAATGAGCACAAGGAAGTAGATTCATTTGGGGGAAATCCAAGGCAACAACCTGTAAAAAGTTGGGGATGTGAGGGAAATTACTTATATAGGGGATGTCTTCACAAAGGTGAAAGGATGAGGACTGTATGCAACATTCAAAAGGCTAAAATAGTTGAATATATGGGAGGATACATGGAAAGGATTTATGCTACCTTGGACAACAAGAAAGCACAATGTCAATCCCTCATGATTGAAGTGGGATATGACGAGTGCCTAAAAATGGCATACTTTCAACACTCGTCTGTACCTTTTTTCTTAACATTTTCTGTCTAACACTTTCCTTTTTGATACTTACATTATCCAGTTCACCTCATTTTTCACCAAAGATATGAATCCTACTCCATATGCCATTATTACGTTATTTTTTCATAATTCTTAGGAAGGAATGTGTTACTACAAGTCACTAACATTACTGCACATGAATCTAGTAGCTGCAACCTCTGTCTGCTACAAGTCCAAGTTGACATAGTTTCAGGTGAAAATCAACTTGCTAGAATTCCGGATGCAAAACGCAATTACTGCAACTCAAGGTGCATCCATGATTGCTACAATTCTAGACAAAACAATTACAACCGCATGCACAATTTTTGTGTTGCGACTCCGGAAATAACTCACCATCCCAAAGGTCAATGTTATAGCTGATAGTTGGGAGCCGAAAATTGGGAACCAATATCCACGAGAGAAATAGAAAAAAGACAAATGGGTGATTAAACAAATTGGTTACTTATTGAGTCAACATACATATGTAATTGAAAGAATCGTTGTAACCGAATGAACAAACAAATTCTCACGATTGTCCATCCGAGGTCTGTATAATTTTAGAATAGTAGTCGTATTGTATAAAATCCTTGGCTCCCTAAGAGCCTAGGGAAGGAAACTATTCGGGAAATTACATTTCATTATTGTATCTTTCAACTTACGACAATACAAATTCAGTTCCACCTTTCTACTTGTGTGTTGATGTATTGAACCAGAAATGTGTGATTCTAATTCCTTAATCTAGTACAATGCCTAAGGGGGTAGGGCCCCCTACTTAGTCAGGTACTGCCTGTAATGATAGTGTTATAATTAACATTTTACTTCTGTTCAATTATTCTATTATGTAGCTTCTTTTAATTTCTATAATTCCAGGTCCATAACTTTATCCACATGTTGTGTATGTTTTCTAGTTTGTTGTTGCTCTAAAATCATAGTGAAGTATTCGTATTTTTGAATTATCTTTCAATCTACTATCATTCCCAATATATAGAACAATGTTACATTTTATAAGTGGTTTGGTTTTCCAAGTTCAACATTTTACAAAAATTGTTATGCACTTTTCATTGCTACAATTCATGTCTCTTTAGGTTTTGGTTATAACATAATTTAGTTGTCGTGATTCACGTTGCTGTAACTCCGTTAGATTTCTTTTTGTGCTGCAACTCCGCTTGCAGTTGCACTTAGCGTGTTTTTTGTCTAATTCTCTTTAGGCTTAGTCTTTACAATTTTGGATTAATGTTATTGGATTAATATTGAATGAACAAACACTTAATTGTTGTGATGACACAAGACCTTCCTTTACTCGAGAAAGTCATCAATAGACCATAAACATAAGTTTCATTTTTGCAAGTGTGATTTTAATTCTTGTAAGTGTGATTTCAATTTCTGTAAGAGAGATTTCAATTCCTGTCAGTGTGATTTCAATTTTTGCAAGAGTGATTTCAATTTCCACAATAATGACTTCAATTTCCGCAAGAGTGATTTTAAATCTTGCCAGTGTGATTTTATCTTCTGCAAGAGTGATTTCAATTCCTTCAAGAGTGATTTTGATTTTCACAAGTGTGATCTTAATTTCTTGCAAGTGTGATTTCGATTCTCGCTGGTGATATTTAATTTCTCCAATGCAACTTAGGCCTTAACATAAGTTGGTGACTTAATTAAGTATTATGAGTCTTTAAATTGTGACACCAAAGTGCTACAATGCCATAGTCAAAACAACACTCTTCTGGAATAGATTGTGCATGATAGTTCGCAAGTTCCATAGAGCCCCAGATCGTTAATTAAATGTACAACTCTTCAATTTTTTACTAAGTTAATTAGAAAGTAATTGAAAGGTCTGTCGTTTTTGGCACTGTTGTCGGGAGCTATCAAAAGAAAGCAGTGTTGTCTGATTTGTGTGGATTTTTCTTCATTTCACTAGAATAGACGTTATGATTTCATTTCAGTGATTTGTAGGGTGATTTTCTAAGTCTTTTCTATGGCCAAATCTCGAAATCAGTAGGGTAGATTTATTAGCTCTTCTAAACCCCCCCCAAAAAATAACAATGTAGGTCCATCACAAAAGGGGAAGGAGAAACATCAACCAAATTACTTATCACCCACATCAATTTCTCTTACCAAAAAACATCCTGAAGCACTTCCTTGGGTATCAAAGACTGTGCAAGGATCTTTGTACACCAAGATACCATTGTCAAAGGAGCATATCACCAAGCAATATCATTCTGAAGAGTTCCTTTTTCCTGTGGTAAATTTAGAAGCAGAGGACAACCCTTGAAAGGAAATGACACACGAAATTGACTAAGAGGAACCCACGACTTTCAGATTCCCTATCAAAAAAACCGATGAGGAAACCAAGATGAAGAACATACCTCATTACACCTTTCCAAAATTTCATGGGATATCAAAAGAAGAGCCTGATACCTTCCTCTTCTAGTTTGATGTTCTTTGCAGAAGCTACGACTAAGCGACATATGCCTAGAAATTGAAGCTCTTTCCTGCCACACTTAAGAGCACTGCATTACGATGGTTCATGGGCCTCAGAAAGGACAACATTTGTTCATGGGACCAAATGAAAATTTTGTTTTTGGAAAAATACCAAGACTACTACAAAGATAAGGAAAGAAGAGAGGAATTTTTCAAGATGATGCAACATGAAGATGAGATCTTGGAAGACTACGTCGAGTGATTCACTTACAAACTACAAAGGGAAAAACAAGGAGACTTGGCTCCTAAACTGTGATGTGTACTATTTCTAAAAGGAATCTGAGATGATTATATAAAACTACTCAACCTTATGGGTGGGGGATATGTCTCTCAGTTGGAGTCTGATACTATATTGGAACTTTGCCGTAAGTATTCTAGAGGCACATCTAAAACACGAAAAGGGCCAAGATATATATTGGAAAGAACAAGAAATACTATTGGAAGTGGAGTAACAAGGGAAGAAATTGGGAACATGTTAGAATGATTTAAAACATATATACTTAGTTCCCTGAGCTCCCAACTAGATACACTGCAGACAAAGAAGTAGGAGGAAATGGAATGAGCATTGGCTATATTTTTCCCAAAGTGTAGAACGAGGCACCCGAAGAGAGAATGTATGTTGGATTAGATTGAGGTCTGCGGTATATGCAGTGATGACCATGCTATGCATTATTTTCCATATCTATCTGTATTAAAGGCCATCTATCAAAAAGTTGATGAGTAGGAACAATTATGCTACGTCTCTTAGAAGTGACCCTGGCAGGCTAAATCCCAAGGTATGATCCAAGACCAATCAAATATTTCAATTCATATTGGACTAATCCTTTAATGAAATATGATTCTCAAACATGGGGAATTCCTATTCAACAATGGGTAGCTTCCCCTCCCAATCTATCATGGCAACAAGGTTGGAGAAACCCCACCATGGGAGGACCCCAACAACTTATGACACAACCACCAATGAAACTTCTTCCCCCGCCTCTGATGCATGCATCTACATCCACCCCTCCTCGATCATAAATAATCACACAACTCATACCTAACTCAAATAATTAGAGGCCAGCCAAAATGGCACAAGTTGATGGACTTGCAACCTACCCGAAAATACCCACCCGATACTTCGGGACCCACCCTATCCTAAAAGGCAAAATCAAGACAAACCCTCTATACAACCTCAATTTGATTTCTTAGGGGAACTCAAGAATGTGTGTGTCAAAACACCATTATTCCAAGCCATTAAAGACATTCCTATTTATTCAAAAGCGGTAAGAGAAATTTGTTTGAGGAAGCCCAATAGGAAATGAAAGGATCCCAAAATTATTCACATCATGGGGAAACTATCATATCTAATGATGGGGGGAGTTCTCGCCCATAAGTATTCTGACCCTGGTAGTATAGTCATTAATGTACAAATCAATAATACACTTATTAGTAACACATTAATTGAATTAGGGGCTGCCATCAATGTTATGACACGTGAGCCCATTAAATCCCTAGGACTTACAAGCCTTAGGAAAACCCCCATTGTACTTCAACTCGTTGATAGACCCACCATTAAACAAGAAGGAATTTTAGAAGATGTAGTGATCTCTATGGATTCATGGGAATATCCTGCTGGGTTCATGGTCCTACAACCTAAAACCTCTCTAGGAGGGTATCCTCTAATCCTGGGATGACCATGGTTGGCCATTGCATATGCTTATATCGATTGTCAATCGGGCAACATGACTATTTCCCATGACACTTCTACCAAACAATTAACTCTCTACCCTCCTTCCAAACCCAACATAGACCTAGTAACACCACTTTGGGTTGATGGAGAAGAAAGTGATGAAGAAGGGGAATCCCATCAGCTCCTAAGATCAATACCTGACCATAAGAGATAAAACAAAGGTCGACGAAATCAATGATTTTATAACCTCCTCCTCTTCCTCACAAAACAAACATTTTCTTAAGCATATTATGAAACCAAAAACTCAACTTTCCTTACCTTCCATAAGCATCTCAACCATTGAACACAAATCGATACAAGAAAAATTGGAAAGATCCCTTATAGAAACCATAGAAATTATCCCAGATAAAACCTTGAAAATCAACCAAGGACTAACCGAACAACAAAAAGAGTGATTGGTTCAAGTGTTGTGAAA
>CBVK0100413491.1:0-19627 GCA_900067695.1 Picea abies
ATTGATATAACACTTTCATTTTGTGGTTAAAAATGATTATTTATCTATTACTTATTCACCCCCCCTCTTAGTAGTCCAACACTTAGACACAATGGGACAACGTTTTGTCACTTCCCTAGTCAATAGGGTTAAGGAAACATCATTTTATTAAGGTAAAACACTTGATTTGTACCCTAGGTTTGAATTGGTTGGAAGGGTGACTCTCCCTTGTCCATGTCTTGAGGGCATCAGTGCTTGGGTGACACTCCCTGGACCACTATCAGGGAGAGTCAATGACAGTCTGTCTCAAGCACTAGGGGGGTGTCAATCAATTAATCCTAACTCCACCTTTATTTGAGGGCCATCTTCGAGGATATTTGGGTAGTTATGGATGAGTGATGACTCATACCCTTGAATCACTCAACTTACCTTCCATTATGGGGTTCCAAATCCTAACTTAGGGAGAAAATGTCTTAACCTTTGGGTTTCCACGTAAAAACACTGGTGTACTGTGTATGTGTATGATTGCGCATTTGTTCATTTTTTATTTACTCTAAAACTATTGGATGATAATGCTACATTGATATAACACTTTCATTTCATGGTTAAAAAGGATTAAATTTTTCTATTACTGATTCACCCCCCCTCTCAGTAATCCAACACCATTATGGGGTTCCAAATCATAACTTAGAGAGAAAATATATCAAACTTCCATTCATTTTCCAATGGTGTTTGAGCTTTCCAAGGACTATATAAGCAATTCCATCCATGGGGGAAAGGGAGTTGAATTCTATAAGGTGTGGAACTTTTGATCTGAAGAGAAACTCTAGAATTCCTGTGTGTGCATCCAAGGGTTGGAGGAAATAAGGCTTGGAATATTGGTGCCATAATCCGTATGTAAGTTTTCACTTATTATGAATAAAATTGACCTATTCCTTTCAATTGTTGTTTGTGAATTTGTCTAATTCTTAAGTCAAATCAAACTTAGATATGTTAGTATTTTCAAACAAGATCTAGTAGAAGTGGCGTTGTTGTCTCCTATTCTTACATATTCCTTTGATCATCTAAAAGCTTGGAGCAATGAGGTAAAGGTTTAGATAAGAAAGGAAAAATGTCGGACTTAAGGTTAGTCTAATCTCTCCTTATATGTATGATTAAAATATTAATCTAAAAGGAAGTCACTCACCATTTGTTTCAAATCTATCTTAGATTATGATTTTAATCTAAGGAGAATTCAACTTTCTCACATGGTAAATTTCTCATAAATTTTTTTGGTGAATCCATTGGGGAAGAACACTATGTTCTTCTCATTCTCGAGCCTATGAATGTTTCTTATATTTGTTTTTTCCTAGTTGTTTTTAGTGTTTCATCTTTTTTATCAGCCTCTAGAAACCTTAGGTAACTTGCAAAGTCAATAGACTTTTAATTTTTTGAATATAAAAAACTTTTTACCATCTTCAGGTAGGAATGATACCTATAGGAGGCTTGCAGGGCATTGACACTCTATATCCTTCTTTTGTAGGGAATTAGTGACAATCCCCGGAGGTGTTTTTAGGGGGATCACCCCTTTAGTAATTCCTTGTCTCCATGATAACATGGGCATCAGTCCTCCTTTTGTGTCAATTTGTGAGCTTTTTACTCTTTGTTTTTTGAATTATTTTGACTTAGAGGTGTGCCTTGGAATTTGTTATGATTTATTTAGACTTTTTTTGTCTCATTTGATTGGGTTATTACTTCTTTTTAGCCTCTTTTCAAACTTTTTTTTTATCAAATTGGGAAAATTTGATCCTTGAATCCAATCTGGTATGTCAGTGATGTTGTCTTTGATTATATAATCATTAGACGTATTCCATTCCCCTTCCAAATATTTTTAAGTCCTTGTTTGTCAAATTTGGAAGCCATTTTCCTTGGCTTGGAAACAATGCAAAGTCCTTTAGACCTTGTACTTTCATATCTCTTTTTGATGAAATTGGTAATCCATTGGGTATATACTAAATTAGTTAGTTCTAATGCAAGTTCATTTTCTCTCTACTCTTTAAGTGTTGAGTTTTATAGAAGAGTGTTTCCCCTTGTTTGATTGAGAAAGTGTTAGAAATCATCCTTGCACTTGATTCTCTCAGTTCCTTAAGCTTGTGAGTCTTTGTTTGAATGATCTTTTTTCTTCATATTTATTTGTTTCAAACATTGATCTCTTTAATTTCAATTGAAAGTAATGAAGAAGGAAAGTTTTGCATTTGAACATATTTCATTTTGTACATTATAAAACATAGAAAATATTGCATTCTTAGGAAATCAATTTTGGTACATGTTTGGAAAAGATCTAGTCTTTCATTTGAATTTAGATTTCAAAAACATTTGTTTGTTAGTCTGGCATGATATTTATCTTGAAATTGAAAAAGTTGCATAAATATGAGTGCTTCTTTGTTAAGAATAATATAACTCTTCTCCTTCTCATACATAGAATTCATTGAAAAGGAACGATTGCATTTCATTTTTTTTTTCATTCTATCGGAGTCGATTCTCACACACCATTAGCTTCATCTCTGTGAACCTTCTGAGTAAAAAATCCATTAAAATCAACCAACGTGCTAATAAAATTAACTAGACATTTTTGTTTTTTAGCACACCAATAGTAGCATAGAATTAGGGTCTTTGGATTAGGAATAGTGGGTAAATTGTCCAAGACTACTAAAAAATCTATAGAACACTAAAGAGTGGCCAAATCCAACTATTGCATATGAATAGTTGGGATCCCCCTCTAACACAGGGGATAAACATGAGGTCTCATGTGGAAGAGAAGCGAAGATTATCCCGCCAAAGCTTGACCAATCGTATAAGAATAAGCATATATTGGGGGTTTTTCCTGAGAAACCATTAGTTTCATTTGGTCTCGGTGCTTCATGAATACTTAATCCATTTGGGGTCCTCATGAGTCTTATTGGTCCACCTATCTTCAGTTCTCTTCAAGATTTTCTCCCTTTGATATCCTTCCCATATGTTTGGTCTCAACTATTGACTGTACCCATCTGGAGGCTGACTGCAAGTTGGTAACCTTAGTGGCCTTTCCTAGGTATATACTAATGTGACTGTGGGGGAATTCCCATGGTACCTTAGGCAGACGTCGTATCACACTTTTAGTACCCTTGGAGGTTGATCCCATGAAATAGAGGGTTGATTGCATCGGGAAGGGTTGTTACATGGAGGTCAGGGTACCTACTTCTCATTTCTTCGTTACTGACTTGATATCTTGTCTTTATAAGATCCTTTATCTACTATTTTCTTGGTTTGTTTCCTTGATATTTTTGTTAGGAGGTGTGTTTCTCTTAGGGATTGTAGTTGGCCTTAGGAATATCTCACAACATGCAAGGTCTCAATCCATAAATTTACGAACCTCAAAAAAATCCTTCAAACAAAGGAGTTATTAACGAGGAAATGAAATATGAAGACGAGAGTGTAGCTCTCAGAAGTGACCACCATGAAGAAGAACCAGTTACAATATTTGTAGATGGAATTTTCCTCCTAGTAAATCCTCCTATCATTAATCCACATGGCCCATTTCTCATTGAAATGCCATCATTGGCATATAATGATGCCTATTATTCTTACAATTTACCATCTGGTTCAGCGTTTGGATATGTTTTGGCATGAACCCATCATATTTTGGTTTTCCCGAAGGACTTGGGAATTTATCTTTATCCACAACTCCTTTAGTTGATAATGCTAGTGATTCTTCTTTACTGGGAACATCGGTGACCCAAGTCCCTGACACAACCACTTGCGAATACATCTTCCTTCACACATGGGTCATGTAATATTGCTTCTTCATTATTTCCACACATGCACACACCAAGTGATTTACTTGGTCATCCCATTGGTCAGATGGACGATAGTCAATTAATTAACACAAATTACAAAAGATACTCAAACTCCATATTCAACTTTACAAATGGGTACATCCTTTGTTAGAGGAAAATATTCAATGGGAGGCCAACCTTTAGCAGGGGGAAACCCTCAGCTAGGGGGAAATTTTTACTAGGGGGGAACCTTCAGGGATGGGGAAAAGTCCTATGTGGCTGAAACATCAAAAAACTTGGGGAAAAAAACACTATAGTGAGTCCTTTCATCCCTACTACCACTAAACTATATCCTAGACAACCATATCCAGGATTTGTGAATCCCTTATGGTGTCAACCAATCCGGTGGGCATTCCTCAGCAAGGAAATTCGCCTTTTTAGTTCATGAACCCCATGGTTCCAACACAACAACCCCCTCAAATAAAGTATATGGGAGGCCCATATGGCCAACCTATTTTCATGGGGGGACCCTCAGGTCAGTCAAAATATGTAGGAGGTCAATTAGGACAACCACTTTACATGATTGGACAACTCAGGAAGCCACCATACATGGGGGGGGCTTCAATTAAACCACAATACATGGGTGGACCATCTAGTTTTTCCATCTCGTTGCAACCTATATATGGTCCTACTGGTGCTCCCATGCCACATGTTTACAACCAATATCCATAGAATAACTGAAAACTTCCATTCTTGGGTACTTTAGGTTTTCCAGATATGTCATGTTTGATAAATGATCCCATTCAACAAGCCCCATTTTTTCCCTCCATCCCTGCCAAGTTACCATCCAACATCCAAAAATTCGATGGAAAACTTGGAGAAGATCCTAAAAATCATGTTATGACCTTCCATTTATGGTGTTCTTTGAACTTTTTTCTTGGGTACTTTAGGTTTTCCAGATATGTCATGTTTGATAAATGATCCCATTCAACAAGCCCCATTTTTTCCCTCCATCCCTGCCAAGTTACCATCCAACATCCAAAAATTCGATGGAAAACTTGGAGAAGATCCTAAAAATCATGTTATGACCTTCCATTTATGGTGTTCTTTGAACTTTTTGATGGATGATTCCATTTGTTTGAGACATTTTCAGAGAACACTTACAGGTTCAACAACCAAATGGTATATTGAGTTGTTGAGTAAATCCTTTGTTGACTTTAATTCTCTTGCCATGGATTTTCTGACATGTTTCCAACTTCCTATACGGTATGATACTGGTACTGAGATTTTGAACTCACTTTAACAATCCACTTCCACCCACATAGCTGATCATATTCATGAGTGGAGGCGACAAAGAAAGTTGATTAAAGCTACAATTTTGTACCAAATCCTCACAAATTGGTTTAAAAAGTCACTCGTGCCACCCATTGCTGGAGATGTTTCCATGGGAGGTGTTGTTACTAAGGAGAAAGATATCAGTCGTGCTCAATATTTGGACTTGGTATATTCCCATTTTGACACACTTTACAATATGATCCCTCATTCTCCTTGTCCTTTAAATTATTGAACAAGACCTACTATGAAAACCCATGATGATCGTGTGCCAGGTTACGACACAAAAAATTCTCCCTCTCCTATGAAAACCTCATAGGTGAATGCGATCCGATCCACTTCATATCGACAACTTGGAGGCAAGAAGAAAAAAAGGTTAAATCCAATAATTCTTCTAACACATAGGAGAGTACAAAGACTGTTGATACCCAACCGAAAAGGAAATATAAGTTTCCTTGCATTATTTTCACGTAGGACCACTACATGAAATATTTTCCTCATCATGAGGAAGTTACTAAATTTCGGAAGGGTACCTCCCAAACCGCAGTGTTAACTAACCATTTCCCAGTTCAACAACAACAAATGGTTTCAAAAAATCCTAGCTCTCTCCAAGGGGGAAATGTAGGTCATTTCCACCATGGGGATGCCTCATCAAGTGTTTCTCAGGTATTTATGTGTAAGGATAGATTTATCACCCTATCTCTAACCATAGAAGTTATGGATCCAAAGGTATCAAATATGATTATGTTCAATTTGGACTATTTTAAATCAAGGCTCTCCAACCAACTAGCATTCCAAATTTAGGTTATGGTGGGTGGGAGGAACACCCACCACATTGTTTTGGATGAAGGATCCTCCACTTGTGTCATTTATTTGTCCTGTTGGAGAGCCATTGGTTCTCCTAAACTCAACCAATCTACTACCACCCTAAAATCATTTGATGGTTGTGGTTTCCAACCTCACAGACTCTCGTAATCTTTTGTTGTGGAATTTAAGGGTAAAACCACTTTTGTTGATATTGAAGTGGTTGATGCACCCATGGATTATAATTTTTTTCTTGGTCATAGTTGGTTCTATGCGATGAATTTCATCGCATATTCTATGTTTCGTATTTTACAATTTACCCATCAAGGGAAAACTATCACTATTGACCAACTTGACTATTGTGTCCATAATTCCTCGACAAATAATGTTCCTTTTCTAGGAAATTCCAGTATAGAGTATGAATGTGTATGATTAGGTCTCCTTAAAGATTCCTTTCTCATGGGAATTTTTCCTTTTCCTCCTCATGACACCCCAAAGGTTGCCACGTTAAACATGATTTCTACTCATGTACAACAATCTCTAGATTCACTTGATCCTTTGGTAGTACTTAGTCTTTATGAGCATAGTTCATCATCTCTTTCAATCTTGTTAAAAAATGAAACATACACCCCTCCATTTAAGTCGAGCATTCCTTTAGATCGAATACTTGAATCTTATTTTCCTCCACCTATTGTTTCTCTTTCTTCCCCCGCATCTAGTGAACATATTCCTATTAGTAGCCAGAAATATAAATGAGTGAAGAAGAAGAGTCAATGGAGGAAATGAATCTTGGGGGGAAGGTCTCCATCCTATGGACATCATGTTGGAGAAGAATACTTGAATCTTATTTTCCTCCACCTATTGTTTCTCTTTCTTCCCCCGCATCTAGTGAACATATTCCTATTAGTAGCCAGAAATATAAATGAGTGAAGAAGAAGAGTCAATGGAGGAAATGAATCTTGGGGGGAAGGTCTCCATCCTATGGACATCATGTTGGAGAAAATTCACTAGCTTGTAACAAATCAAATAGTGGTAAAATACCCCTAGAGAGACATGATTCTATGAGTGATCCTCGCTTGGTGACCATTCTCATCGAAACTTAGTAGTCTTCTCTAGAACAGGCTTAGTCTTTATTCTTTCTCATGCTCATAAATAAATGATATTACGTTACCAAGATTAGTCTTTGTTATTTCTTGTTCTCATTAATACATGAGAAAATATTACCAAGTATACTTTTATCTCCTTTTTGGACTTGTAAAATCCATACAAAAAAAGAACTCTTTGGAGTTTCCTTTAAGCTCTTTTTAGACTCCCTAAACATGAAAGTTTCCTTTAAGCTCTTTTTAGACTCCCTAAACATGAAAATATTGTTGAGTGAGATTGCTTCCTTTCACACTAATTAAAAGGTTTAAAAGGGCATATTTTGAGTGGTATTTTATCTCTTTTTCATCCTTGCAAGACTAATTACAAAAAATGAATACTCTAGTTAAGCATGACTAGAAGAGTTCTCCTTTGTATTGTTTTACACTTTTTTCAGGCCTGGGAGACTAAATTTCTGAAAAAGTCATCCATGGAGTCATATTTAAGTTATTTTAAGAGTCTCTAAACATTAAAAACCACCAAATTTACCTTCTCTTAGCTCATAAAATTATTCATTGAAGGACCCATATGGGACCGAACCCCTCCTTCTTCAGGTTGGTTAAAAGTATGATGAAGGACTCACCGAAGGTGAGCTATACCTGGCATTTTTTATCCTCCTCAAACCCATTAAAAAATGAATGGGTACTCACCAAGCATGGTGGGGGGGGAAATGAAAGAAGTAGTTCAAGTATTTTTCACCCTTGAAAATGACACATGTTTGCATTATGTCGTATAGTTGGAGTTTGTTTGCCTCAGATTCATATCATACATTTTTGTTTCAGTTGAAGAGCTACCACTTCCATGTGTTATCATACTTTTTTGTTTCAATCGAGAGTATCATGAATTTATTCATGTCATGGTTGTCATCACATTATTTCCTAGTTCATGTCTCTCTGAGTCAATTCCACCAAGTCACTTGTCATGCCACCCGCAATGTTCAAGGGAAGTTTCAACTCTACTCAAAATTTTGGTCAACCTCTGCAGTACTTTTCTAAATCTACTCTTTCTGCAAGAAAATTTCTCCAAGGAAGCCAATAACTAGATGCTTTCCAAGGGCACCAAAATCGAAAGAAGAAGAGGTCGGTGAAGGATCTTCTCCCAGCGCTATGAGGCCATTGGATTTTGTTACTAAAGAAGAGTGGACAATCTTAATGTTTACTAAGAAGGAATTTTCTCAGCCCCCTGCATTTGGCGACACAGAGGCAAGCACTAGGTCAAAGATAATGCTCCCACAATGGGGATATTTTTTCAACAGGATTAACTAGGAAGATTACTCGAAATTTATCCCCCACAACAACCCAAATGTAAGGACGCTTGACGACCAGGTTTTTATGAACATCCGACGGTCATGCCTACATACGGTAGCCTGTTGAACTCCGATCTTTCCATGTATTGAGACCCTGGGGTGGATAATCAACCATACATATGCAATGAAGTGTCTGGTCAATGATGAGAATGGTGGATGCATCATTGTTTTTCTCCCAACGGAGATCTAGAAATACTACAAGCTCAGGGACCTAGAGGAACATTTAAACACTGATTTCATAGTGAAATTCTATGATTTCCATGACACCAACAAATTGATGGCCTCTTGGTGGAAGGAAGAAAAAAAATCCATGACACCAACAAATTGATGGCCTCTTGGTGGAAGGAAGAAAAAAAATCACAAACCAGAGCAATGAATGGTATGGAACAAGAAACCTAAGGGATCCATACATTTATTTAATGGCTCTAATTTGCCGATTATATGGGGAGAAGGATTGCACCAAGTTTTCATAAGCATGAATTCCCCTGGCATACACTATGGCCATATGTGAGAGAAGATTCAACTGCGGAGAAATCATTTAAAAAAAATTGAGCACCAATATATTATGGGTCCAGACACCAAAGGATGGAGAAACACATGTTTTTCACATGGCATCATACCTATTATACGTAATCTACGCAAGGAACGTCTTTGTAGGAATGAATTTGAGCTAGCATGTCGCCAAGATACATGTACATGTCTACTTCAGAATTCTATGGGAAAACATGTACAAAATATCGTATGGTCTCATCTGCGATGAATTTAGAGCTAGGGTCTATTTTATTATTTTTAAGAAAGAATGCCTAATACTTTCGGCAGTGGCCAAGAAAATGATCTCAAATTTAGGCCACTGGTACTTATAGGAAACCACGACATATATCATGGTGTTTGGGGCCACAGGTGCACCACATTTACTCCCAGCTCACTTCCCAGACTGGCTCGTCATGGGAGAAATACGTTACCAAACCATCCTGCAAGGCTATAATTCCAAAATACGTTACCAAACCATCCTGCAAGGCTATAATTCCACTCTGGTTAAATATAAGAAGTGAGTGTTCATACCCTATGGTTTCCATATGGGGTTTTAGATGGTGAAGGATACTGCACAAGATAAATAAGAGGGTTTGAGACAACTCGAATACAGATTCCCCATAGGCTGATTTTGCAAACATGACCCTAGAGGCATGGTACTTCATCATGCATCACAAGTCTCTTCTTGTTGGCCATACACACATGATAAGTTCGAAGAAAAAATATTTACGGAATGTTCTCAATACTTGGAGGAGGTGATGCAGAGGAAATCTAACCCAAATATGACTAGATTTAAAGCGATGAGTATGAAAGAGCAGGTTGAGACTATAGAACAATCAGCTTAGGAAGCCCTCAGAGTAAGAGATGAAATAGGGAAATTGAAGCTACAAAGGCACAGAAGAGAGGAATGTTGTTATTAGAAGAACCCTAAAGAGTCATAAAAAGGATACAAGACAACCCCATGCTTGAACCTTTGATAGAACCCTTGAGGGTCACCCCAACTGACATAAGAAATCTCAAAGAAGAGAAAATCGGCTCAGAAACAATTCTACTAGAGGGAACCAACGATCTAGAAAATCCCAGAGTTCCATCACCACAAGCCAGATCATTGGTGATTATTCCAGCCCAACATGAGATTCTAAGAACATCAGGTGAAATAGGTGTGTCAAACATTCTGTTTTATTTCATTACCATCTATGATGATGATGATAGCTCAAAGGTCTCGCTTATAACTCCAGTACCAATCATAGAGAAGAAATAACCAGGGGGAACATATGCTCCAACTCTCGATTCTTCGATTCTAAACCCTTTGCAGGGTGACCATGAGGCCAAGAGTATCCAAGACACTAAATTTGTTTACCTATCGGGGACAATGAAAGACAACTCAAAGGATGAGCTAGGCTCTAGTGAAAAAGAAGAGGAATTGCAACACCTGGAGATCGATACCACAACAACCGATCACCAAGTTAGTGTTGAGACTAGGATCATTTCCCCATCTAAGGTTGACACCCCACGAGCCAAGGAACACCAACAAGAGGTCAAGTCACTATAACATACATAAGTTTCCCCTGTCAAAGAGGTACAAGAGCCAGTCCTAGAACAAATACATAAAGCAGGAAGCTTGGGAAACACTTTGACCCGAGGAGACCAAAAGATCCCTGAACCCATGGATGAGGTCATTGATATATAGGTGATTTCTTATGACATAAAGAGGAAATATATAATGATAAGGAAAACCAAAAAAAGGAGGCTCACTTTTGATAGCACACTTCTCATCACCATAGAAGAAACACTACTCAACATAGAAAATGCAAAGACAACTGAGTTAATTGGTGCAGGAATGGATATAACAGATTCCACACTGGATTGAGCAAGATGAGATGAAAAGGAACTGGCTATCGTGAATAAGGAGTTGGACCATCTACGCCATCTAGCAAAATATTACTAGAACTCAACGCAAGCAACATTTTTCCTGAAGAGTGAATTCCAAGAAGCATACGCACAATTCACGAGCAAAATAAATCTCTTCACTATGTGCATAGCCAATTTCCAAGAAGACACTCTCATGGTGTTGGAAACATGTAAAGACATAGAGATATGGTATGAGAAGGCATACCAAGCTGTGGAGTGAATCGATTATATCAGTGGAGTACCTAAGGGTCGAGACAAGAAAGAGCATGGCGTTCGAGTGTTGATGGATAGAAACATCTCCTAAATCAAGAAGGAAACTGAATAATGGGTAAGTATAGCCCAGGAAACTCAGGGAAAGACACAAGAAAGGTGGGCCAAGTGAAAGAAAAGTTGGGAGAATATCAATCGAGAGATGAAATACATCGACCTTCCATAGTTTGTCTCACCTGAATACTTTGTCGATGTGCATGACATAGTCAAATGACATGCAAGACATGACTCAACATGGGAAGTGGAGATTGCACATGTGGTGATCATGACACCAAGTCAGGTAAAGAAGTTTATGGAACACCCGATCAAGGCTCGTACAACACTACAACATTTAAGTGACAAGATGATTAGATATAGAAAATGAGAAATAGAGATAAAGGAAACCCTTTCATCCCCGATGGACCAACACAGATTCCCATATGATAACACATGCAAGGATCTCTTTGTCAGGTGATGAGAGTATGAGAAGAATCATCCACTCTAGTAGAACCACCATACGATCTCAGGAGACCAAAGAGATCAAGAGCCACGTGTCATTCTTTTGTTTTAGTTAACAAAAACTTTTAGTAGTTGTTTTAAGTTAGTGTTTCTTTATAAATATGGGGATAAACCTTTTGGGAAGGGTCGATGGTTTTGGGAAATATCCTCTTTTTTGAGATTTGTAGATAATTATTTTTGAGCAACTTTAATTAAGAAGTTTTCTTGATAACTAGAGACAAATTTTATTTTCATCAAAAGCATTATGTGATTGGATTGAGGAGGAACTACTTCCATATTTGAATTTAGTAGTTGATGTTGTAATGATTAAGAGTTTATGAATCTATTGATAAGATATATTTTTCAATACTTTAACAATTATTTTGTTCTAAATGATGAAAAGTGAATCGTTGTTGTTGGCCCTCGACCGAGTTTTGGGGAAACTTTTCTCAGCTTTGACCCACTTTTGGACTTCAACACGTTGGTCGAAGGAGGAGTGCCCAAGCAGAGTAGAGATCGCATATATCACCAATTTTAAGGGTTATGTGGACCCAATAAAGGGTCCTCTATGGTTTTGTAACGGATTTATGGGATGTTGACCCATGGGGTTTTCCCATGTTTAGGCCTTATTGTAAGGTTTTGTAAAATATAAATAAAGAAGAATGTATTGTAGAAACATGGAAGTGCAAGTAGTTCGAGTTGCTTTGTGTAAAGGAATGTATGTGAGTTGAGGCTTTGTTCCCGAATATGATTTTGTAGAAGGTGCTAAAGGCTGTGATAAAGGGTTCGACTCTGTGCATTTGACCCATTTTTGGAAGGAGGATCTAACACTTAATGTGAAGGTCTCTAGTCTTATGCAAAGTTGGACTCTGTGGATTAGTGCACAGGAGTGATTGGTTGTAAGATTTTGGTGAATAGTAAAGAGGTGATGCAGTTTGTGGACGTAGCCCCACCCTAGGGTGAACCACGCATATCTGGTGTGTCATGGTTTTCTTTGTGCTATGTTATTTCTATTATGAATATGATCAATGATTTGATTATGATGTGTAATAGATAGATATTTTGTTCCTTAAGTGATTTACTTGTGTTAAGGGTAAATGAATTCTAGATCTGACTTATAATGCTAAGTGCTAAGTGCTAAGTTCTAAATGCTCAGGGTATATAATCATTTGTTGTTACTACGCTAGATCTATCTTTGATTATGTTCTATGATGTTAATAGGGATAATAAGCTAATGCATGTCACTTCCTAAGCATTAACATAATATTTTGTGAAGTGTTATTATCACAGATCTGCGTCCCAACCTAGTTACATACACCTGCATCCTGTAACCCCCCCTGCTTCTACCTCAGGTGAGGCTTTTCCTATTTCGCAGGTGTTTCTGACAGTGCCAATAGTCGGGGTTTTGTTGGTGTGATGTTAAGTGCCAACAAATGGTTCTGAGCCAATGGAAGACAGATCGATATCTGAAGGTATCCAGGCATCGTCGACTAGGGGACTGCATGCTTACCCTTCAAATGGACGTTGTTCTAGCAGTGTCAACCTCGTAACTAAGTAACAAAGTAAGCACCGTGGTGATTTGGCTAACGCAAAGCATATCCTGTTGATCCTACCTAAATATATTCCACCTTTGGCTAGCGTTGTTAACCGTGACAGTATCCCTCAAGAATTTGAGTACTCTGTTTTCACTGCGTACATTCATAAATGAATTCACATAGTCGAGAGTCAGTTAGGAAAGATCCCACTATTGAAGAACAATGAATTCAACTAAGAAGAAACCTCACCTTGTCTCACATCCATGGATTAAGGGGTTGGCGTAGTCCACCATGTTGAACGTGATGAAGATCACGCATTTTGGATGCCACCAGGAGGTTAATGCTTGCGTTAAACTCCTCTTGCCATGATATCATGGTGGATATTTATGGCTCGACAAAAGGATTACTATGGATCTGGCACTAATCCACTGGATCATAGGTTTAAGTGTGAAGGTTCCTGACCCTCAATAGTTTTATCCAGGGAAAGCCTCAGACCATTCCCTAGCACAGTGCATCAAAAAAGCTTACAGAGAGGTAGAAAAAGGAAAGTGAGGTTAAAAGGTAGCCTATATAAAGGATGAAGCAGTGTGCCTTTCTTTCCAACTCCTAGATGGAAAGCTCATGAGGAAGAACCGCCCTACACAGGTCATCGGGTTCATGGTGGACCTCGCAGGAAAGTGTGTGGAGGGAATGCAAATAAACTGGGTGAACTACCTCGTCAATGAGCTAGAGAAGGATTGTCGCGAAGCCAAAGACTCAGGATATGAATTCCATTACATTTGGTTGATCATTTTGATTTCATTTTTCACTTGGAAAATGCCTGAAGGAGCCACTTTCCCAGAGATAGAAACCTCGGAGGAATTGGCCACTCGGTTTTCCACCCTATGGTATACCAACAACATGACGAAGAAGTGGCAGTGTAATGTTGTGTTTCATGGATATTATCAATAGTTAAAGGTCTCCATTGATTCATTCCCACGTATGACACTACGCACCCTGCATCAATACTGAGCCATAGCGAAGTTCCTCATTGATCCCCATTTCATCTACATTACCGTGCGAAGAGATGAGCACCAAGAAGAATTACAGTCATACTACAAGCTGATGGATGAAGATATGGAGTAGATTACAAAGGAATGGCCAGAGGAATTTCTTGTACATGTCACCGATACAAAATTATCTGACACTGACACCATAGGAAGCCCGATAGTTACCCACATTGAACATGTTGGACAATCCAGTGGGATGAAGAAGCAGAAAAAACAAGTTGAAGTCCATGACATAGAAAGTGATGAAGGGGAAAATAATTCTGTAGATAACTGGTCTGGCTCGCCAGAAGGAGGAGAAGATGAAGCAGAAGGATAGGAAGGAAGAGATGGCATAGAGTAAGGAGGAGGCGAAGCTACCACCCCTCCACCTGGATATCCCCCTATTGGGACAGTGAAACTGCAAAAGAGGAAATTTTCTCTGAAGAAACCTTCAACAAGGAAGAAGACACGTGCCAATAAGCCATAGTTGGAGGCCACTCTCACAGAGGATGACATCAGTCCGGTCCATGGAGCTATGGAGGATGCCTTTGAATAAATGTTGCAAAATATGGAGAGAGGTAGGAGGAGTTATATGGAAGGATTGAGAGAGAATTGAAGGAAGTGCAAAAAGCTGTTCGCTTGGTCTGTGTAATACCTACTATGTCATTTGCACCTTTCTCATCACATAATGCATAATTGGGGGATGAACCAACCTAGTTAAGAAGGCTTGTAGATGAAGTAGAAGCTCGGTTCCAGAGAGCTCAGGAAGAGAATGAGAAGGCTACAAAAGCATTGAAAAAGGAGAAATATGAAGTCTTGTCACAATTACGAGCAGTCCAGGACAATGTAGCAGCCTAGGAAAATGAGAAATCAGAGCTTTAGGAGGAAAAATCCCAGCTACAAAGGGAAAAAGAGGATTTTCTCATAGAGCAGGCCATGGTCAAAGAAGCGATAAGTAAAGCATGTCGCTCTATACCCGGCTTGGTATAGGAGGAGAAGGAGTCGGTTGAAGCTCAAATAGTGAAGCTCGTAAAGATCATCCAATAACTTCAGGTTAGAATAACAAATCTGGAGGCCTGAACAATGCTGATCACCCCACAAGAAGTGTGTGACCAGAGGGAGGAGACCGCTAAAAACACAGTATCAAGTATAAGATCCCTCACCTTGGAATGTAAATAGTTAAGTGATAGAAATTCCCATACATATGTATGCCTCATTGAGGATCGAGAGCTAAGGAAGTTGGAAGCACAGTTACAAAAGGTGCAACAACAAGCATTTCTGTTGCAGGCACAGATGAAGCTACTCACCAGAGTGGAAATGATCACTACTCTCAAGGGTAAGGTAATGGAAGTAACGCAGAAGCTACAACATGTGCAAGATGAATCTTCCAAGGTGTTCAAATATATTTATGGACAAGGCTCACAACTAGATCAAGTGGTTGCAACAGTAGAACAACTCCTGGAAGGGCCTGTTACAGAGTGGAAATTTTAGGAGCTCACTGAGCAGGAGGCTCAGGTGAAGCAACAAGTCGAGCAAGCTTGAGTTAATCTCGAAGATTTTGAAGCAACATTATCCAGGCCTGAGTAACTCAAGACGAGTCACAGGTGAGTGTTGGGGGCCTGTTGGCCCTCAACCAGAGTCACAGGTGAGTGTTGGGGGCCTGTTGGCCCTCAACCAAGTTTTGGGGAAAATTTGGTCATCTTTGTCCCACTTTTGGACTTCAACACGTTGGTTAAAGAAGGAGTGCCCAGGCAGAGCCAAGATCGAGGATCTCACTGATTTTGAGGGTTATGTGGACCCATTAAAGGGTCCTCTAGGGTTTTTTAATAGGTTTATGGGATGTCGAACCATGGGTTTTCCCATGTTTAGGCCTTATTGTAAGGGTTTGTAAAATATAAATAAAGAAGAATGTATTATAGAAATAGGGAAGTGAAAGTAGTTTGAGTTGCTTTGTGCAAAGGGATGTATGTTCATTGAGGATTTGTGCCCAGATATGATTTTGTAGAAGGTGCTAAAGGTTGTGATAGAGGGTTCGACTCTGTGCATTTGACCTAGTTTTGGA
Organism: Picea abies; assembly: GCA_900067695.1. NCBI lineage: Eukaryota > Viridiplantae > Streptophyta > Pinopsida > Pinales > Pinaceae > Picea > Picea abies. The sequence goes on from CBVK0100413491.1 coordinate 16,170, forward strand.
AGGAGGATATAGTGCTTAGTGTGTAGGCCTATAGTATTGTGTGAAGCTCGACTCTGTGGCTTAGTGCACATGAGTGATTAGGTGTAATATTTTGGCAAATAATAAAGAGGAGAATCAGTTTGTGGACGTAACGCCACCCTGGGGTGAACCATGTATATATGGTGTCTCGTGGTTTTCTTTGTGCTGTGTTATTTATGTTATGAATCCACTTAATGCTTTGATTATGATGTGTAATATATAGATGTTTTTTTTCTTAAGTGCTTTACTTGTGGTAAGGGTAAATGAATACTAGATATAACTTATAATGCTAAGTGCTAAGTGCTAAGTGCTCAGGGTATATAATTGTTTGTTTTTACTACGCTAGATATATCTTTGATTATGTTCTGCGATGTTAATAGGGTTAATAAACTAATGCATGTCACTTCCTAAGCATTAATAGAATATTATGTGAAGTCTTATTATCATAGATCTGTGTCCCATCCTGGTTACAGACACCTGCGTCCTATAGCCCGCACTGCTTCTACCTCGGGTGAGACTTCTTCTGCTTTTCAAGTGTTGCCAAAAGGGCTAGTAGTTGGGGTTTTGTTGGTGTGTTGTTAAGAATTGAACCTCAGGTCTTCCCCTATGCCAACAGTTGTGTTAATATGTGATTGATGGTAAATCTAAGGAAACTATTTTTCTTGCACTTATCTTATTGCATGCATATTTTATTTCCATAATTGTATCTCAGTCGGTGTTGAAATACCGACATTTTAACGTATTATTACTAGACTTGTAATAGGCTTGAATATCATTGTCTTCACGCTAGAGCATGAGGGTTGTCCTAGGATCAACATTATTCAGTAGTTAATAATTCCCTCTATCAGTTGGTTTATACCATCACCCCTGACTTTATCAGACTCATTCAATAATAGAAAAGAGAAAAAGAGAAACATTTAACCTGAAGGAGGAACTTTCACAGAAATATACCCTATCAATCACTAAGTAAATCCCATCGGTAAATTGGCCAAATAGAAATATGTGGCAAACCATTCCACCCATCAAACCCTGCAAAGTCTAATTAGGCCTCTAAGGCAGGTTTGGTTCCTACTTTTGAGTCAAAGGATCTTGGACCCCTCAATAGAATTGGTGTTATAAGGAGGGCCTAAACGAATGAATGTCTAACGACATTTCTGATAATTTATTTCGCATGGGTTGTAGATTCAAAATAGCCCACATGCATGGATAGTCATTCTCAAGACAACCCACATACAGAGAGTAATCCTGAAATGAGTAACTCATCTCAGCACGATGAAGTAGAACACCTATTCCCTGAAATACCTTATGCTCTCCCCCATGAGGAATTGAACCAGTTCAGAAGAATCACAAGAGATTACACCCAACAAATTGGATCATTAACATTAGCTCTATTACTTCCTTGTAGAAAACAAGTAAGAAGACTAGTTGTTGACACCCCTGACCAGGTTTTTGTTCACATAGTAGAAGACTTGATATATTTTTCCCTCACTGAGATCGAACAACCCCTTAATTTGATCCCCAAAACACCAGCTGGTAACTACTCTGAACTTGACAATTTTGAATTTGACGAGGAAGGGTATAACTTGAATCACTCATCTTCTGAATTAGATGACATGGGGGATAATAACGATAACAATGAATAAAGGGGAAATCAACCTAAAATTAATCAACCATGGTTGGCTAGATATGCTCTAGCAATCTGACGATGGGTACATAACCTACCTCGACATCCAAAAAAATTGCTTTCCCAAATTTGACCCTGAAACCTCGGGATTTCCTGAAGACCATATCAAAAAGTTCATACTAGCTATAAGATTGATGAACGTACAACATGAGGATGTAGTGTGTAGGATTTTTCCCTACACCTTTGAGAATTCATCCTCAACTTGGTATTTTAACTTGCCTGTTGGATCCATAACTAGTTAGACAAAGTTTAAAAAAGATTTCTTAGACAAATTTATAGAAAAAACCACCACAGAAGCTTTAATGGATGAAATTTTTGCCGTCACCATGAGTTCAAAAGAGAAGGTTAAGGATTTCAATCAATGTTTTACCACTATCATAAACAAATTTCAAGTTGAAGCTAAACCTACTCAATAGTTGCAGATTGAGGTATACACTAATGCTCTCCCTGCTTCCATTTCCATGTTTGTGAAAAGCGATTCCAAACACACCCTAGCTGAAAATTTTGACGAAGCCAAAACAATCGAATTACAAATGAAGGGATGCAAAGAGGGTTAGGTCTCACTAGTTAAGAAGGAATTTCAACCTCCACCTAGGAGAGGAATTTTGTTGACTAGACCCCCAGGAAAACAAACAGAACAAGATCTCGAAAAGGGAGGTGGGGACATAGAAGACCTAGAACGAATGATAAAGAAACTTTTGAATGAAATCATAGACATAAAAAAGAGTGTCAGGGAAGGAAACTAAGGTCAAAGGCCTTGTAAACTATTTTTTAAGAGAAAACCTCCTTTCAAAGAAATTGAACCTCCCCCGACCAAATTAAACATCGACGTGAGGAATGTAGCATCCAACTTTTTTTGTACGTAACATCAAGAGAAGAATTACAAATGAGACTATCCCCAATGTGTGCACGCTATGAATTTAATGGCCAATCGGTTCCTTGATGAATTTTCTCTGACCGAAAAATCAAGTGGCTCAGTAGTAAATATCACTGATCAAGAAGAAATGGAGCCACTAGAAGAAACAACCATGTTGTTGTGGGATCCTAACTTTCCGATGCCTCTTGAAGATGTATTTGAGGTCCAGGAACCACTCGCTGAGGTTTTGGTTGTACAAACATGGAGTAGGGGTCAACTGGTCCAAAATAATCCCACCACTATTCAATCCTCGAGAGGGAACCAAATATCCAATCACTCGAAAGTACTGATTGTATCTCAAAGAAACCCTATAAACATACACACAGGAAACACCTAAGTTGGACTACAACATAGTAGAAGACTTAAAGACGTTGAAGGATAATGTGTCATTCATGGACATGTGTAGGATTTCCTAACAAAAGGATTTTCTATTATAGGCCTTAAAGTCAATAGAATCCCCTACAATGAGCACTGACCTAGGTGAAGTCCCATCTCCCACAAATTTAAAGGATAAACTGAGTGTGAATGCTTTCTATTTAGACAAAAGAGGAAATCCTTTTGTCCCACCTTTGGCTTTAACATTTGAAGTCTTCAACAGAAAACTGCATAATTTCTTAGTCGATTCAGGAGCATCCTCCAATGTCATGCCATTGTCAATCTACAAGAAACTGAACACAACCCTGCTAAAAAGTGATAAAAACATTATACAACTAGATAGGAATTGTTAAGCCTTAATATTGGCTCATTACCCCTTAATTGGGACATATTATATTAGTAATGCTATTTTATCTATGTCGGCTTTAGGCCATTAGTTGTAATTATACCTCCTAGTCTCCTATA
>CBVK0100413492.1:0-19620 GCA_900067695.1 Picea abies
TATCCTCCACCCAGAATCGATCCCTCGAACATAAGAAGGCGACCCAGAGAGAAAAAAGAAGCCTCACCAGTTTAGGCAGAGTGTGGCACAGGAAAATGCTTCGGAAAAAACGCGGCTCCTTGCAGTCTCCTCGACCCCTAACAACAGTCGCAGGAAAACTGATGCCACCTGCAGATAGGCCTCTCGTGCCCATACATTGGTGCTCCACCCGGATGCCTGCACCGTCGCCACCTGAACCTCCATCGCCGCCGTTCAAGACCCTCTGAAGCCCCATCACGACCGCAGGAAGTTTAGCTCCGCCGACCACCAGCCAAAAGCCAAACATGTAACCGGCTGCACCCCCCAGACAAGTCCTCTCGCTCCAATACAAAGGCGCTCCACCCGGATGCCTGCATCGCCGCCACCTGTATCCTCCATGGGCGCCAACCGAAACCCTCTGAAAGCCCCATCTTGCCCGCCCTGGAAGAGTTTTATGCCTGCACATGCTCTTCCCCAAGAAGAAACCAAGGATGCGGCTAGCAAAACCTAGCTGCATAGCCCACATTGACGAAACCCTAACTCGACTCTCAAACCCGCTGCTCCTCCAGCCTGCCTCCAACTTAAATAAACACTTAAAACTACAACCTTAAATCTTATATAATTACAATAAAAGGGTAAAAGTAAATTACCATAAACTTTAAATATGAATATGAAAACTTTAAATATGAATATGAAAAGTGAAATATAATTACGATAAAATGATAAACTTTAAATATGAATATGAAAAGTGAAATATAATTACGATAAAATGATAAAAGTAAATTACCACAAACTTTAAATATGAATATGAAAAGTGAAATATAATTACGATAAAATGATAAAAGTAAATTACCACAAACTTTAAATATGAATATGAAAAGTGAAAGAGTAAAGGCAATCTTTAGGTCATGCCCCTAACCCCACCCCCACATATTAGTGAAAGAGTAAAGACAATGTTTTAGGTCATGGTCCCACTCCCACCCTAAACCGTGTTTGAACCTTATCACATAGTTCGAGTCTTTTGCTATAGACCAAATGACACTCGATAATAGGGCAGTGAGTACTTGAGCATTACTTCTATATACAGTCATTTCTATATCTAGTGGCACGGCTGATCAGTTTAGTATTGTTTCGTGGGAGATGGCGAGCTCTTCGTCGTTTGAGATGAGGCATCGTCGCCCTCAATCAACCCCAGAACCTTCAGACGCAGACGATCTTCCTCCCCAACAAAGAAGATCTGCAAATGGCGAGCCTTCCATGGAAATTGGATGGGGAATACCATTCATTGTCCTCATACTGGCCAGAATCGTCAGCGCCAGATCGAATCTCATCCACGACTGCGATGAAACGTTTAACTACTGGGAACCCCTTCATTATCTCCTCTACAAGTCAGGCTTCCAGACATGGGAATATAGGTAAAGTACACTATACTGCTATCTATATATAAGATGGCTTGTTTCAGTAATTAATGGCGCATTTGCCAACAGCTGATCAATAATTCCACTCTGTTCCCCTTCAAAAGCAAACATTAGACACCCACACCCACAAATTCTCACGGATAGATAAATGTAAAATGTATAGACTTGTAGTCAAAATTCAGGGATAAAACACAAACTCACATCCACTCTCACCCGCAGCCAGGTGGCTATGTGTACAAGTGCCCTTACAAAATTAGATGTATGGTGACAATTTCAGTCATAAAACTGTTTTTAGAGTATTCGCATGAAACGACATGATATTATAATGCTGAAGGGAAATCTTCGCCCGCTTCGCCCTTCTTCTCGGGTTCCTTTCTAAACTATTTTTAGCATCTCCCAACCATGCAGCATGCTTCATCCGGGAATATCTTGAAGCTATTTATAGCTATATGTTAATCAAGTTTTCAAAATTTCAGTTATCCAGTTTAGCAAAATTTCTTTAAAACGTTAGTCAAGATTTTATATTCTAAACTTCGTGTCTTACTATAAAGAACAATGAACTGTTTTTTCCTGTAGAAGATTGGCAAAAGATTCCATTATCAGTGTTAGAACTTACTTTTCATTATTAATTTTGCTAAGGCGGATGATTATTATTGATTGAGGCAAAGGACTTACGAAAAGTCTCAAATTGAACTCCCTTTTTGGTTTCTATCTAAAATTTGAGTATTGTGTTCAAATCCACATAGACACGTATACATTTGTAGGCTAAACTCGAGTCCTTCTCATGCAATTATTTTTTTTAAACCGAAACTCTGGACTCAAAATTATAAAAGGCTGTTGTCAAGCTAACAGCAGAGTTACATGTACTTCATGTTCAGAGATTTTAAACAAAAAGTGACAGTGCCTTGCTTGCCAAATGCAAAATTTGCAAATGTCTTCGGACAAAAAACCCCAGTTCTTGCTGCAGCTATAAGTTCTATAAAAGACTCCTATTATACTAATAACTTTGAAAAGTATAATGCTCAATAAAACACATGACAACTAACAATTTCATCCAGGCTGACATTTGATGGCACTGAGTTTTGCTTTCCAATTTCCATATCTTACACCAGCTGGTGCACTATTTCTTCTTCCTTTAACTCCCCATGGGCTGAGCTGACTGACATTCTTTGATTTGAATTCCCCGACTTTGCTCCCTTACTCAAATGCAGAACCATATTCCTTAACATGCTACATTCTGCCTCTAGAGTGGCTATCTGATATTTCTGTTGAACTAATGTGCCCATAATTGAAGCAATTTTAGAGACAGCTTGATGTTCATTGTCATGCACCTTTACAGTGACTGAGAAGAGGGAGGACCTATTGCACTGAATTTGCTCTTCATGGTTCCTCAACACCCTTCTTATTTCTTGCAGATCCCTGTGGTCCATTGAAGCAAAACAAAGGCCAGACCCAATACCAAACAGAAAACCAGGATTCCTGAATAAAGTCAATAGCAAACAGAGAAGGAGAACCCAGATGAGATTTCTTTTGATCAACAGAACTTCCTCTAGAATTTCCCAGATTACACTGAAATAGTGATAGCTGGAAAGCCCTGAACCCCTTAAAATGCCGAACCACCCCCAGTCATAGCCTAATCTGCTCGAGAAATGATTTCCAATAACACAAGCCATTATAGACGAACAGAACTCTGATTCCAGCTGGTATATTCCGTTAATGATATATAAACACAGAAACAGAGACAAAAACGGAATTCCACTAGAGAGGCCATCAAGGCTAAAGCTTACCAGGCCAGTCCAGCGCACAATTGCAGAGTAACCACCAATTCCTTGTTCCAACCAGTGACTGAAGCCCTGGAGCCAAAATCCAAGTTCCTTAGGACATCTGCCTCCCCACAAATCCATTATCCCATAGTGAAAATGATATACACCGGCTTCTTCTTCAAATTTGTGCTGCTCCTTGATGTCAAGCATGCGACGAAAAAGTACCCTAATCATTTCATAAGACTTACTATGTGTTGAAGTGGAGGCTCTTATTTCCTTGACATGGAGAAATTTAATGCAGCCTATCGCTCGACCAGATTTGATACACATTGGTTATGGTATAGTTTGGTGCCCTAAAGACTCGTTAATCCTAATGATCCCCTCTTTTAGCTTGGAGGCCTCATTGGCATACACAACTGCTTGTTGATTATTCTCCCTTGAAACGTGATGGAAGGATACCTTTTGAAACTTGTCAACCTCCTTGTGAGCCCGAGCTAGGATAAAAGTAATAGTACAATCAGCTGGAAGGGCTTTCGAGATCATCCGATTGATTATTGCACTAGAGTCTCCTACTACAATCAAAGAATGGATTTGGAGTTCATTCGCTAGTTGCAATCCTTGTAGCAAGGCATATGCTTCAGCTTGATTATTAGATGCTTTTCCTAGGCCCCATGCATAGGTTGCTTCAGTTTTTCCTTTGGGATGGATGATGATACCCCCCGACACCTGCTACCCCTCTTCTCATGCAATTATTGTGAAAAGGGGGTGCTGGTATTGAGTTGGCAACTATTACATTAATCACAGACTATGCCGTTCACAAGGATATGAATTAGACACTAACCTACATAATGGTCCTATTTACAAGGAGGATCACAACCACTATGCTGCCACACTTGGCAATAGACCACAGGGTGGGAACATGTCTGCTAGTATTTGAACCTAGGTCATCGTCACGACAACCGCTCTAAGTTACTGCTAGACCACAATCCAACTGATATATATATATTTATCGTTGCCGTTGATCTGCCATTATCAGACACAGCAACAGCAGCAGCAGCAGCACCGTCAGTTGCCATGGTATAGAGGGTCCACGGTCGGGGTCGTCCGGCGGGGCCTCAATAGTTGAGTCGATCTGCCATCATCAGAGATAACTATTAACAACATATAACTATTGGGAAAGTCGTACGGTACGTTCATCTAGTTTTCCAATGTAGTATTCTATTTTTTTTTTTTTTTTTTTTTTTTCTCTGTTTGATTTTGTCAGAAATTCAAATTTAGTGATGAATGGTTGAATTTGCAGATTTGAGTGGCTAAATTTGTATAATCCTAGAATCCAAGAATTTTTTAGCAGGCTGAATCCATTTATGCATTTAGAAATGCAATTTAAACAACAGAAAATAATTATTTTGTCCAAATTTACATTGCCTGATTCTGGCAAAAAAAACTCCAAAAATAAAATGTTTAGCCAAAACCTTTTCCAAATAAATCTATCATCTGGAAAATACTCTAATCCAACTGATATATATATATATATATATATATATATATATATATATATATATATATATATGGATTTGAACCCCTCTATGGTGTTCGGCAACACAAAATTCTTGGTCATTTGGGCCATCAAAAAGTTTTAAAGGATCTTGGAATAGAGGCGAGAAGATGGATGATGTGAGAAATTTGAAGCTACCATGGGACGAATTCCAAAGGGGTGTGGATAGCATGAAACGAGAATAAGAAAATTGCACCAAGGACAAGCAAGAATGACAAGCGATCGATAATATACACAAAATGTTGTCCCATCTTGTTCAACAATATTCTCAAAGGCAAGGTGAATGAGCAAAAAGGGAGAATCCCATAATCACTCACTGCATTGAACAAGTGGATGGGCATCTTACAAAGATGTGGGACCTCATTTGCAAGATCCCTTGGCTAAGGACTAGTAGCAAAGTCCATATGTTCCAGAGGACTAGGTCAATCCTAGGACTCCAAAGCATGAAATGACCCATGAAGTCAAAAAGAAAAACGGGGCAAAAGAAGTAGAACCCATAACGCACATGTCCTCGGGTTTCCATGGTGAGTTAGAGTGTCCCGAGGACTTAATCAATTCCATAAAGGATGATAACCAATTGAACATTCTCCTACTAGGAGGGTGTGACATGGAAGAATCCTTGATTTCATTAAGCACAAACACTTGGTTGGGGTGACTCGGTACATAAACAACATATGGTACAATAAAGAAGTGAAGGTATAGATCATGGTTGATCTAGGCAACACTTTTAATAATTTGGACAAGAGGATGACTAGAAGATTGGGATTCCAATTGGACACAATTGTCAAATTCTGTTACGCTCCCCCCAGGGTTGTACAACTAGGTCCCCTTAGTCTTGGTCACTCCTTGGAGGATATTAATTGCCTTTGCATCGACCCTTTCATAGTGATTGACGACTCCAACGATGAGCCCACATCTGGGTCCCCTCTTGTGCCCTCGACCACCAGGTTCAACAATTCTTGACATCCTCTCTCTATCTTGTTGAACACCGCGATCCCCTGTCTCTAGCATTCTTATTGTATCATTGTACTCGCACTATCTTATCATTTTGCTAAACTGTTCGTTTATAACTTTTTGCTTTTTGTTAGGTACTTCTTTATCATTTTTGTTTTAGCATTGATAGGATTTGGTTTTGCATTCCCACATATTATTTACACTAGCTGTACCTTTTAGTTTCATTGACCTACTTTTGTGGTTATTCGATGGACATCAATAAAATTATCTTATCTTATCTTGATCTATAAATTGTCATGGATATTCTAGTGGAATAGTTCATCACAACATAAGTTTCCACAAACTCTTTGTGCAATGTTTTTCTTAAGATTAAGATTTAATATTACTAGTTTTTCCATCAAATACTCGAATAAAAGAAAGCTAAAATAAATACCAAATTATCCACTCAATGAACACAAGATATACCTTGGGAAACCAAGTATGGGAAAGCCCAATAAGAAGGTGAGGATTATGCCTTGCTCTTTTCTTCTCAGTTATGAAATGCAAATACAAAGAAAGGTGAATTCGCTATGGAGTTGCCAGGGACATTGTGGCCTATATTGCTGCTACAGGGTCTCCTACTTCCTTTATTTTGCTCCAATATTCCACTACTTTGCTCTGCTCAACTATGGTATAGGAAATCAATATAGTAATAATGGAACCCCATCCTTTCCTTGCTATTTGGTATTTATCATGTCTTGATAGCCGTCTAGGGTTAGGGTTAGGGGTTTTGCATGCCTCAACTCTTGATTAAGGGTAAGGTTTTGGGGCTACCAATAACCACCTTGCTACGAAGCATTAAATGTTGTGTGGGGTCATGTATACACTGTCGGACTTGAATTGCTTCAAATCCGACGATGTATACGTGGACTCACGCAACATTTAATGCTATGTAGTAGGGTGATTATTGATTGCCAAGGTTTTGGACCCTCTAGAATCTTTTTGAAAGTCCACACGTGACGAGCTCCACATGTGTGAGTAATGGGAGCTGATGTGGCATCCACTCTGTACCATGGTGGTCAATAGCATAAGTCAACTTGCAAGTTGTGGGAGGCATAACTTCCTCATACAAACTTCAATTGAGGTGATCTTTACGTTGTTGGAAAGATGTTGATGTGTATAACAATGTTGAGAGGCTGCAAACTTTGTTTTGCAAAGTTTTGGTCCTCCAAAATTTCATTTAATGCCTCAAATGGGCTTTAGAAGTTTCTATACACCAAATCACCAAAATAGGACTTGCCCTTGATATGGGTTTGACAAACCAACTCCAATTTCTCCACCTAGAAAGTACCAAAATAGATGACAAATTATATAGTGATGCATTTCATATCATACCTCCCCATTTTGGGAGGCTTTTGGTCCCTGTTATCACACATATTGTAGTTTGGGCAAAGCCTAACTCAAACCACAAAGGTGTGACAACTACGAGAGTATTTACCCACTATCACCTTAGATAAACATTCCCCTCACTTTAGCGATGATAAAATCACCACAAGGGGGGAATCCTGGGTGGCCCTAGGGGGATTGCGATGGAAAGTGAAAAGAGATGAAGGATGCCCCTGTTGATGTTATGGTAGCTGTGGGAGGTATTAACCTCCATGTGTAACCTTTGGCTAGATTAGAATATTTCAGAAGTAAGAGAAACCCTAAACAGATGTGTAGAAACCCTAAAAGACAAGTGGGCTCAGTAAAATAATTAATATTAAAGTATTATATTCTAAAAGGACAAGTCGGCCCAGACAAGTGACAAGAACCACTATAAATAAGAGATGATCTAGCTCATTTGTACACACACACTTCACACACTCTCTCAGTCAAGTTTGGCGCAAGTTTGGAGCTGCAGCTACAAGGATGGAAGGTGGATCTTTTGGGATGGTTCTTGGTCTCTCTCTCTAGCGCCATATAGCCTAAGATGTGCGCCCTATCCTCTAGAATCTCTTGGTGGTGTTCTTGGTGGTATTCTTGGTAAGTGCAACTGTAACTGCTTCTTGGTGAGCTATCTTTAGAGAAAGATGAGCTCTCTTGGTTATCTATTGGTTCTAGTGCTGCTTCCAGAATCATTCTATCTAGAAAAGGTTATGGTGCTTGGGGGTGGCTGCATGCCTATGGTTGGGTGACAATAGTGATATTGTCTATGGTAAAACGAGCACATCTCTTTAATTCTAACAGGTTATGGGCCGACACCACCTTTAAGACAGTTTAACCACTGGAAGGTAGTGCAACAGTTCTTTGTTAAGCTCGCTGTGGCACTAGTTACGGTTGCAACTAGGTTTTCTGATTATGCAGCTGCAATAAACCCTAACCCTTGTGTTCGGGCACTTCTGATGAAGCGTTTGACCTAATTCCTTGACATCCTAGTGCGCCCTAGCCTAGCGCACCTCTTGGTACCATCAACTAGCAAAAACGTCAGGTTTGAATTTTTGGTCAAAGTCAAGGTCAAAGGTTGATTGGTCAAAGTCAAAGTCAAAGGTTGAATTCTGGTCAAATTGATTTTGTGGTCAAAGTTGAAATTTTAGAGTTTCTAGCTTGTTCTAATCATTGAATCTTTTGATTCAGTTTCTAATCTCTTCCTGTCAAGATGGTATCTAGTTTCAGATTGGAAGATAAGCTGGACGATGCTACAAGAATTCAAAGTTATGCACTTGTATATGCTATCCAAGTTATATCATCTAGCAAAACATGAATGTGTTTGCAGGGAAAGTACTAGAGACCTTGTCCAAGCTGTAATCTTGGATTCAGTGCATTCAGAGGAACAAGCGCACCCTCCATAGCAGTTGAGGCTTCAGTTTCTAGGTTTGATTAAATTGTTAAGCTTCCAATTTGTATATATCAAGGGTGATAGTTGCTACATTACAAATTGTGAAAGCAGTCTTTGAAAGGTTCTATTACTGCTAGATATAATGAATACTTGATGGCATGTGAATACTATTGATATAGATGCTTATTGCAAAATGAATTAACATCTCCTCTAAAGAGATATTTCTTGTTTGCTCTCAGGTAGGTTACCTTGGTAACTCTATGATGACTACCATCCTTGTTACCATAGATATGTTTTAATGAAAATGCTATTGGAAATATTTTTGTTCTTGTTGTTCTTGTTTCGGGCAGGTCACAGGCGATAGCTCTGAGAAAGAGCTACAGTGACAGTTGCAAACATGGAGCAGATGACTCCATCAAGTGGTGGGGCAGGTGATCTCACTAAGTACCAATTATAATGGAAGTGTGGAAGGCAAAAAGGAGTTTTGGACATCATTCACTTAGATGTGTGTGGACCAATTTCTAAGCGGAAGATAAAGATCTCGAGGTTCGATAATGGAGGAGAATACACCTCCACGAAGCTCATTGCCTCTTTGTAAAACAGCCTGGATTAGGAGGGAGCTAATTGTCCCTCAAAATGATGTGGCAGAAAGAAAGAGCCGTTCCATTGAAGAATCTGTTAAGGCAATGATGAATGAACAAAATCTATCCATGTTTCTATGGGGAAAAGCAGCTATGGCAGTTGTATATGTTCAAAATAGAAGTCCTTATCATATGTTGAAGAACATGACTCCAAAAGAAGCTTTCTCCAGAAAAGAAGCCAAGTGTTGAACACTTGAGGATCTTTGACTGCCAGTTAAGCAGAAGAAATGGAAGATGGAAGCATTGATAGATACAAGGCGAGATTCAGGGCTAGAGGGTTCTCCCAGAAGGAGGGAGAAGACTATGATGACAACTTGTTCCAGTAACCAGATATACCTCTACTTGAGCCATCATATCTCTTGCAGTATCCATGGGTTGGAGTTTACATCAGATGGATGTAAAGATTGTTCTTCTCAACAGAGTAATTGAAGAAAAAGCATATGTAGCAACCTCAAGGTTTTGAGGTATACCAGAAAGAGACCCATGTATGCAGATGGAAAAAGACCTTGTATGGATTCAAGCAACTTGTTGTAGAGCCTCTCATGTACAATATAAGCGTGGTGAAAACTTCCTATGACAAAGGAAGTGTATCGAAATGGTTCTTCAGAAGCTTGGGATAATGGATTACAAATCCATGGAAAACTCCCATGATGACGGATCTGAAGTTGAGAGACTCTGATCCAGTAGACCTCTTCCTGTATCGACAATTGAATGGCTCGTTGATGTATTTGGAGAACACTCAACAAACTATTTGCTTTGCTGTGAAAATAGTTCCAGGTGAAACCTAGCCACGAAAATTGAATAATTGCAAAGCATGCCTTGAAATGTTTTCGTGGACATGATATACAACTGCTTGGATTTATCGTTTCAGAATGGGCAGGGAGTGCAGATAACAAAAGAAGTGCTTCTTGGATATGTTTCAGTTTGAGCTTTGCCACGATATCATGGGCTAGCAGGAAACAAAAGTCTGTTGCAGTCAGCACTGCAGAAGCAGAGTATATTGCAGCTTGTGATACTTGTACGGAAGCAGTGTGGCTCCGTAAGCTGGTTTTTGGATTGTCTGATCAGGTGATGGATTCTACCATGATATATGTGATAATCAGAGTTATGTGTAGCTTTCAGAGAACCTGGTGTTCTATGACAGGTCGAAGCACATCGAGATCAAGTATTATTTTCTCCGTGATAGAGTCCAGAGGGGAGAAGTGGTTCTCCAGTATATCTCCAACAGATGAGTAGATAACATATATTTTGGTAAAGCCTTTGTCCAAGATGAGAAGTTTGCATACTTAAGGGACAAGATGGGACTTGTGGAGGTGACTTCCTTATTGGAAAAGGAAGTGATTACTCCTAGGTTGGGAGGGGACACTGATATGTTATTGATTTATGGACAATCATTTTCCTATTTGGAAAATTGTCTAGGTTGGGCAGTCACTTTCCAGTTTGGAAAGTGGTCCAAGATTTCTGACGGACAGTCATTTTCTAGTTCGGAAAATGGTCCAGAGCGGATAGTCATTTTCGTAACGAAAATGGTCCAATAGATTGTTGATGTACCATAGAGAGTGATTCTCCTTGTGGCCAGTGTGGGGGAATGGTCTAGGACAGTCATTCTCCTTGGCAGTCACTCTGAGTAGTGGTGAAGCAGAATGGTTCGCCTCTTTGGGCAGTCATTCTTTCGAAGTTCATAGTTGTGAGTAGTTTCGAAGAATGGTCCGATGTAGGAGGGTGGTGCAGGACAGTCATTTCTATAGGAAATAGTCCAGACAGTCATTCCGCAGGGTAGACTCATTCTCTTCAGGTTGCACTGTGATTAGTGCCGAAAGAATGGCCCAGTTAGGTTGAATGGTCCAGGTTCAACAATTAGGGACAGTCATTCCCTAGGGCAGACTCATTCTCTCCAGGTTGCACTGTGATTAGTGTCGGAAGAATGGCCTAGTTAGGTGAATGGTCCAGGTTCAAAAATCAAGGACAATTATTCTTCTATGCTTGGGAAGAATAGTCCAGATAGCCCATGGCTGATGATTAACTTTCTAAGGGTAGATGCTCTTCCAGATCTCACAGATGTGAGTGGAAGAGTGGCTTAGATGACTCAGTTCGTATCATGACATTGTTGATATCAGATGATATGATTGTTGTGGAGACTGTATGTCTCTGGACAGTAGTTGTATACTATTGTGGTGGATGTGCTCCACTGGTAGTGACTGTGTCACTAGTTATTAGTTGTGTGCTACTAGGAGTGGTTGTGTACCACTGGACAGTAGTTGTGTACTACTATGGATAGACACAGTTGTGTTCTATTGGATGGCATTGTTCTGATTGCCATGGAGACTACCACTAGTGTTGGAGATGATTTCCAACTAGATGGATAGTGAGATGATGTAGAGGCATTGATCTACATCATGCGAGTACAACTTAGAGATGGTGCATTTACACCATGCTAGTACGGCTTAGAGATGATGTAGATGGTACTTTGCATCATGCTAGATATGATCATGCTAGTACAGATTAGATATGATCATACAACTTAGAGATGATGCAGTGGAGAGGATCGTTATTGGAGCCATTGAGGACATTCAACATTTGTTGGGACAATCATTCTTCTAGGACGTAGGTCTGGATTAGAAGAATGGTCCTTGTATCACTCTGTTGAGTGAGTGACTTATTCAACATCATGCCCGATTACTTACACAGAGTATGGCCTCGGGAGATGATGCAATTGATGCTATCAGATGATACTGATAGTGGTGATGTTGCTTGTAAATTGATTTACGTGATCATGATATAGCTTGTGTGGCTATGACGATGCTACCTGTTAATACCTCCCTAGCTAGGAGGGAGTGTTGATATTATGGTAGCTGCGGGAGGTATTAACCTCCATGTGTAACCTTTGGCTAGACAAGTTGGCTTAGTAAAATAATTAATATTAGAGTATTAGATTCTAAAAGGACAAGTTGGCCCAGACAAGTGACAAGAACCACTATAAATAAGAGATGATCTAGCTCATTTGTACACACACACTTCACACACTGTCTCAGTCAAGTTTGGCGCAAGTTTGGAGCTGCAACTACAAGGATGGAAGGTGGATCTTCTGGGATGGTTCTTGGTCTCTCTCTCTATCGCTATATAGCCTAAGATGTGTGCCTATCCTCTTGTATCTCTTGGTGGTGTTCTTGGTGGTATTCTTGGTAAGTTCAACTGTTGCAACTGCAACTACTGCAGTTGAGTATTGTTCTTGTTCTGTGGCTTTGAGACTTTCTGCTTGGTTAGCTATCGTTGGAGAAAGATGAGCTCTCTTGGTTATCTGTTGGTACTAGTGCTGCTTCCAGAATCATTCTATCTAGAAAAGGTTATGGTGCTCGGGGGTGGCTGCATGCCTATGGTTGGGTGACAATAGTGATATTGTTTATGGTAAAACGAGCACATCTCTTTAATTCTAACAACCCATATAAGTCAAAGTCAAGAGTGGAAAGATGATCCAGAATATATTTGCAGAATGAAATGAATACAAATTATTATCAAAAGATGCTTAACACAGAGTAATAGATATACAGTAAAACTAGTTTCTATTAGATAAGGAAATAAGCTAAAACTGTAAAAATGCAGCGGAAACAATCTTGCTAGAATGGTGGTGGCTTATCTCTGAGAAGAGATGTGACGGCTGTGCTCATTCGCAAGAAGATGATTATAATGAGGCTCTGAAGGCCTTTTTACAATAAACAGGAATGTCAAAAATCCTAGACATCCAAAAAACCTAACCCTAGGAGATGAAGCACCAAAAGTTATGTGGGCCCTGTTTGGGTAAGTTAGTACATCAATTTCTCGGGGTTGTAACTTTTGCATACGATCTCCGTTTTAGGTGCACGATAGCCCATTGGAAAGGTCTATCTGAGGACTACACATTTTGCTGCTATCTATCAAGAGTCATTCTGACTGTGGCGAGCCATTAAAAATGCTGTTTAGGGCCTCAGAACAGCCTCGCAAGTCAGGGACCCGAAAACTAGAGAAAAAATTGCCAAACTGGAAAACTGCCAAAATGAGCCAGTTGGAATAGGTGGGAGGCCACCGACATCCATTTGGATCAATTCTCCCCCCTTAGGAAGCAAAGGTCTCCATTGCATTGAGTTCCCCCATCAAATGAGGAAATTTCTGCTGAATTTGGCCCCGAGTGAGCCACTTGCCTTGGTGCAGGAGCTGCCCTGCTTTGACAACTCGATAAAGCTGGATCCTTTGCTAGCAAGTGCCCTTGATTTGTTTGTCCACAATCTGATCACTGGATGCCTGTTGTATGCAGTCGAGGTTGAGCTCTGTTGGTGTCAGCTGTTCTGCTATCTTTGAGGTGTCCAATAATGGTGGGAAATACGGTCGAAGGACATCCACGTTGAACACTGGGTGCAAGCCAAGGAAAGGAGGAATGTTGAGCTTGAAAGCATTATCACCCACAACCTTGGTGATGTGTACGACCCATAACGGAGTGGGCGAAGCTTCTGACGGGGTTCTGTAAGGTGCTCTTTCTGCAAGTGCAACCAAACTGTCGCCCACCTGAAACTTATGTGGCACTCAGTGTTGATCATGGCGCTGCTTGTACTTGTCATTGGACTTTTGTAGGATATCCTGAACCTGTTGGCGGATGTGCTTGATCCACTTAATGAACCAGATGGCTTTGTCAACTTCAGTTGGAGCAGGAGATGAGTTGGTCGAGGTGACCGCAAGGGGTAGTGCAACATCTATGGGACCCAATGGTTGGAATCCCAACTCCACCTGAAAGGGGCTATGGCCGGTTGAGCTATGCATGGCTTGGTTGTAGCTATGCTGAACATAGGGGAGACTCTCATCCCATGTGCGAGGGTGCTTGGAATTATACATGCATAGGATACGCAAGATCATTCGATTTACGACCTCGGTTTGGGCATCTGTCTGGGGGTGGAAGGCCGTGGATTTGGTGAGCTTGGTGTCCAGCAGTGACCAGAGGCTTGACCAAAATGTGCTGAGAAATTGACTGTCCCGATATGAGACAATGGTTTGTGGGATTCCAAAATGTACCCAGGCTTGTTCAAAGAAGAGCTTGGCAGTGGCCTCTGCTGTCATGCTCTTCTAGCAGGCGGCTAGAATCGCCATCTTAGAAAAGCGATCCACAACCCACAAAAACACAGTCATTGCCCCGCTTGGTGGACGGGAGGCCCAACAGTAGTTCATTGAGATGGATTCCCATGGCTTGTCAGGAGTAGGAGAGGGGTGTATAGGTCCTGTTTCTTAGTGTCTGGTTTGAAAATCGCGCAGGCAGTGCAGGACCTGATATACTTTGTAATGTCCCTTTCCAAATAGGAGCTCCAGAGAGGAGGCTTAATGGTCTAAACCTCCCCGTTAGACTATAGCCAGGGCCAGAAAGGGGTAAACAGGGTCACTAGAGGTCACTTCAGTCGCTAGTGTTATATTCGGAAAGTGACATTGGAGCTAAAAGGGGTAAAAAGCGCTTTTAAGTCAGTATGGGCTAAAAATAAAAGTCAACAGTGAATTAGGGTTTCAACAGTGATTTAGGGTTTTGGAACTCAACAGTGAATTAGGGTTTCAACAGTAATTTAGGGTTTTGGAAAGCTATAAAGGAAGGGTCAATGACCTAATTCATCATTATGCAGATTATGACTTGTCATTGAGGAGGAGAGGCGCATCTCATGAGAGATAGTTTAGTGGATTCCAGGAGGAAGACACCAGTTGGCTGATTTCGGTGTTGAGAGACACCCTAGTCACCGGGGAGATCATTCAGGTCTTCCATCATTCTTTAGCAGCAGTTACACAGTGTTCAACAGCAATGGCACATTCATCTAGAGTGAGGGTGCAGCTTCTGAGAGGGTTTTTAGTCGACTTATCCTATCCAGGGAGAATTCCGAGATTTCCCTCCGACCCATTTGAGAGGAAGGCAAGGCGCATCTTTTTCCTGGTTCCTCATTAGATTCCGACGGAGGAATCAACTGGGGCACATTTTCCAGACTTGGACGTGCGACACTTTTGGCGGATACATTGGGGGTTCCAGAGCGAGCATCAGGCCATATTAAGGGAAACCCTTTCGACCCATTTCCCAGTAGACCAAGGCGGTCATTTTGAGACACATCTCGTCCGATTCCGACGGTGGAATCACTAGGACGCATTTTGCCAGAGAAAAAGGGGCGCATTCCCCCAGGGGGATCCATTCGGGGTCCAAACTCACCAACAGAAGGGTCCGACAGTTACCAGTACTGAGGACTATAGCAGGGTGCATCATTTGGGACAGTTTCCAGGCCATTCCGAGAAGTACAGCTCCCAGGGCGAACTTTCCAGACTTCCAACAATTATCGTCAGAGCTGCCATAGTCCCAGCGCATCCATTGATTCCGCAGTGCTCCCATATTCCGGGTATCATCTTTTAGTTGATTATTTGTATTCCAGCTAAGATCCTTTGTCTGCTGATCTAGTCGAGTATTGTCAGTTTATTCAGCCGCATTCGACCATTTTGTAATCCACAGAGATATCATAATATAAACTTTGCAGTCCTTTGTCGCATTTGTTATTTGTATGATCATTTATATGTTCTAAACGATTAATCCTACACACACATTAGCAACGTTTCCTAGACTAGCCAAGTCAGGAACATTACAATGGTATCAGAGCTTTAGTCCTGCCAGCCTGTGACTAAAGACAATGAGTGCAGCAGAAGACCCAGAGGGCCGTGAACACGTAGGTGACGAATATGTCACTTACAACATGCATAAGGAAAGAAGGCATAGGCTTGAATTCCCCCCTTTTCCTCCTAGCTCAGAGGAAGAGGAAGAGGCAAACAAAGAAGCAGAGAGAAGGGCAGAGCGTGAGGCTGAGCGCGAGGCAGAGAGGATGCTAGGAGACAGATATGAGCAACCAGAGGGCAGTGGCAAGGCCCCCGTAGATCCCGAGACAACTTTCATGCAGGTTATCAACTATATGTTAGCTAGTCAACGGACCATGTCTCAGTCCTTGGCACAGGTAGTTGATAGATTGGCTAGAGTGGGCACCCCAGACACACAAGTCCCGCATGCAGCACAGGGGAACTCAGGAGCAGGTAGTAGACCCCAGTCACCTTCTCGCACATACACCTCTGCGAGTAGCACTCCCAGACCCTTGTTTCCCAGTTTCTAGAGGGCACCCCCGGTAGCTGCACCACCACCGATAGCACAGAGGCCACCCACTCATGCAGAGGACATTGCAGAGTATAGGAGGGAGTACGTAGCATTGGGTCATGACTTCCACCAGGACATGACCCTAGTCGAGTACTGTGGACTCAGACTTAGGAACCGTCCCAGAGAACTACAGAGGGGAGGACCGCAACAACAGCAGGGGCATAACATGGATTTCATCCGAAAGGTTGGTAAATTCACCATACCTTCTTTCGACGGATCGCCCAAATGCACTGCCAGAGCTTGGGTACAGAAGCTAGACACATACTACAAGCTCAACCAGATGATCAAGACAAAGGCCATCAGTTTCACGACCTTACACTTGGAGGGTGAGGTACACGAGTGGTGGTATCATGGATTGGTGACATTGGGTCACAGTCGCATCACTTCCTATAGGGAGTTCACAGAGGCTTATGGATAGGTTTGACAGGAGGGATCCCGAGATCCACTTCAGGGATCTAGCCCAGTTAAGACAAACTGGCACAGCAAAGGCGTTCATCACGGAGTTTCAGCGGGTAGCCGTGGCAGTGACAGATATAACAGAGCCTAGGCTGATCATGCTATTCATAGAGGGACTCACCGAGCCTTTGAGAGGATGGGTGAAGGCATACAGGCCTCCCACCTTGCAGGATGCCATCCTTCACACTCGAGATTTGGCAGACTCAGTGCCAAAGAGTAAAATGTTTTCCAAACCCTTCGTACCCCAGAAGGATCGAGACAGGAAGCCATTCCAGAGAGAATGGAAGGACAAGGAGAAGTTGGATGATGAGACTAGGCGAGAGCTTATGAGGAAGAAGCTTTGCTTCAACTGCAGAGACCCTTGGGTCCCAGGCCACCGGTGCATGGGCAAGGGAGAGATTCATTATATTGAGGTGGCAACAGACAGTGTGGACATTGAGGAGGAGTAGGACAATGGATCCACTAGCTCAGAGGAGGAGTCAGCACAGGCAGAGGAGCAGCCTCCCGGTAGACCTCCGACACCGACAGGAGCCCATCCTCCAGTAGTCCCACAGCCGCTTGAGCAGGCTAATAGGAGGAAACCAACAAAGGGAGGAGTCATAGCGACCCTTTCTGGTGTTCCCAGTTATGATACCCTCCGGATTAGAGGGACTATTTAGGGGCAACAGAAAATAGCCCTGATAGATGGTGGGGCCGCCCACAACTTCATCGACGCTTCACTAGTATCGAGACGGGCACTTTAGACAGAGGAGTTTGAGGGGTTTGACGTTGCAGTAGCAGATGGCCACACAGTGGAGTGTCTAGACAGAGTTCCAGACTTGGAGGTAAAGTTAGGCAACTATACAGTGAGAGATGCATTTTATGTGGTTGACCTATCTGACACAGATGTGGTGTTGGGAGTCTAGTGGATGATTACCTTGGGAAAAATTACCACCAATTACCAAACCTTGGAGATGGGATTCAAAGACCATGACGGGAAGAAGGTTGTTCTAAGAGGTATGTCGACAGGAGCACCCAGGACAGTTTCAGCCAAGAGGACTGAGAGGATATTCAGACATGGGGAAGTCGCATATGCCGCCGAGTGTTTGATCACTACGCAGAAGGATTCAGAGGGTTGACAACAGTACCATACAGAGATCAAGGATTTATTGGGACAACATCAACAGGTCTTTGAGGGAATTCCACCAGGGAGACCACCTGACAGGGGGTTTGAGCACACCATTGAGTTGGAGGAGGGGGCCAAACCTATGATCACCCCCCCTATTGTCATCCCAGGAGCTTCACGAATGAGATAGAGAAGGCAATCAAGGAATTGCTGGCGATGGGACACACATCAGACCAAGCAACAACCCATTTGCTTCTTCAGTTGTCTTAGTTTTGAAGAAGGATGGCACCATGAGGATGTGCATTGATTACCGAGCCTTGAACAAGAAAACCATCAAGAACCGGTATCCTATCCCACGCATTGACGAGTTGATGGACGAACTGCATGGGGCAGTTTTCTTCTCAAAGATTGATCTACGCTCTGGATATCATCAGATCAACATCCGAGAGCAGGACATAGAGAAGATGACATTTCGATGTGATTTTGGACACTTCGAGTTCCTGGTTATTCCATTTGGGCTAACCAATGCACTCGCTACATTCCAGTCTTGCATGAACCATATATTCAGGGATCAGTTAAGGAAATCAATGTTGGTTTTCTTCGACGACATCTTGATCTATAGCCGGTCATGGCAAGAGCATATGAGGGACCTGGATGAGGTATTGAACATCATGGAGGCACAGTTATTATATGCCAAAGAGTCCAAGTGCGAGTTCGGTATGACAAAGATTCTTTACTTGGGCCACATCATCAGTGCATAGGGGGTACAGGTGCACCAAGAGAAGATCAGGGCCATTTTGGATTGGCCGATGCCCAGGAATGTGACAGAATTGAGGAGCTTCTTCGGGCCGTGCAGCTATTACAGGCGATTCGTCCGGGGTTTTTCTCAGCTTGGAGCACCGCTGACAGATCTTACCAAGCATGGGGCCTTCATATGGACCGAGAAATCACAGGAAGCCTTTGATCACATGAAGGAAGTCATGGGCACTTGTCCAGTGTTGGCACTACCAGACTTCACCTTGCCATTTGTACTAGAGTGTGATGCCTCCAACGAAGGGATCAGTGCAGTTTTGATGCAGGGAGGACACCCCATTGTATTCGAGAGTCGGAAGCTTAGTTAGCATGAGAGGTTGTACGCCATTTATGACAAGGAAATGTTGGCAATCATGTATGCCTTGACCAAGTTCAGACAATATTTGGTGGGCAACAAATTCGTGGTCAAGACCGATCACAACTGTTTGAAGTATTTCCTTGAGCAGAAGGACCTCAGTGAGTGCCAACAGAAATGGGTGACGAAGGTACAGGCATTTGACTTTGACATAGAGTATGTCAAGGGGAAGAAGAACATTGTGGCCGATGCACTATCAAGGAGACCTACGACATGTTCTTTGATGGAGATTTCAACAGATTGGAAATCCCACTTGTTAGTGGAATATTCCAAGAACAAGTTCGCTTGTGAGGTGATGGATGGGAAGATACATGATGACCGGTATAGGGTCATTGACGATGTCATATTTTACAAGGATAGAGTCTACTTGGTGCCAGATTTAGGGCTTAAGAAGAAGATCCTCACCGCAGTTCATGATTCACCTCTAGTAGGCCATTGGGGGTTTTTCAAAACCTACAGATAGATCAGATAGAGGTTCTCATGGAAGGGGCTCAAACAAGACATTATGAGACACATCAGTGAGTGTGTGACTTGCCAGCAGAACAAGTCAGAGCATGCTCTTCCA
>CBVK0100413493.1:0-19619 GCA_900067695.1 Picea abies
TTCAGCCACTCCCCATTCCAGAGCAAAAATGGGAGAGTATATCTATGGACTTTATCACGGGCCTACCCAAGGTCCAGGGTAAGGATTGTATCTATGTAGTGGTCGACATATTGACCAAGTTTTCTCACTTCTACACCATACCGACAGAGTACAATGCAGTTCAGGTAGCCGAGATTTTCTTTAGGGAGGCCTTTAGACTTCATGAGTTGCCGAAGAACATCATCAGTGACAGGGATAGTCGGTTCATAGGGACATTTTGTAGAGAGTTTTTTCGATTGGTGGGGATAGAGTTGACACCTAGCACCAACTATGACCCTTAGACAGACGGGCAGACTGAGATTGTCAACAAGTGGGTTGAAGGGTATTTGAGGAACTATGTAGGAGGACAACAGAGAACGTGGGTAAGGTGGTTACATTTAGGGGAACATTGCTACAACACCACGGTATTTGAGGAACTATGTAGGAGGACAACAGAGAACATGGGTAAAGTGGTTACATTTAGGAGAACATTGCTACAACACCACCTTCCACATGTCCATTGGTATGACACCCTTCCAAGCATTGTATGTATATGATACTACCACTTTGGTAGAGTTGGTCTTCAAGGAGAGCAGAGCTCCCAAGGCCAAGGATTGGATCATAAAAAGTCAGGAGATTCTCAAGTTGTTGAAAGAGAACCTGCAAATGGTGCAAAACTGACAGAAGATAAGTGTAGAAAGGCGCAGGTTAGAGTGCATCTTTGAGGTTGGAGATTTGGTTTTCTTGAGACTCCAACCCTACAGACAGTCATCTCTGAAGAAGAGTGGGGCCAAGAAGCTCAAGCCCAGATTTTATGGTCCTTACAGGATCATGTGCTGAGTAGGTGAGGTTTCTTATGAGCTAGAGCTTCCAAAGGGGAGAAATATTCATAATGTGTTCCACATGTCTTTCCTCAAAAAGGCAGTGGGACAATTCATTATCACATCAGAGGAGCTTCCCCCATTGGATGAGAAGGGACAGTTGGAGTTAGTTCTAGAGGAGGTTTTGGAGTTTCGGGAGCGGAAACTGAGGAGCAAGGTCATCAGAGAGTGTTCAATCAGATGGAGAGGGATTCTAGTAGAGGACGCTACTTGGGAGAGTGAGCAGGTGTTGTAGCACCCTGGACTGGTATTGCTTGAGGACAAACAATTTCGGGAAGGGAGGACTATAATGTCCCTTTCCAAATAGGAGATCTAGAGAGGAGGCTTAATGGTCTAAACCGCTCCGTTAGACTATAACTAGGGCCAAAGAGGGGTAAAAAGGGTTACTAGAGGTCACTCCTGTCATAGGTGTTATATTCAGAAAGTGACATTGAGTTAAAAAGGGCTAAAAGCGATTTTAAGTCATTATGAGCTAAAAATAGAAGTCAACAGTGAATTAGGTTTCAACAGTGATTTAGGGTTTTGGAAGTCAACAATGAATTAGGGTTTCAGCATGATTTAGGGTTTTGGAAAGATATAAAGGAGGGGTCAGTGACCTAATTCAACATTATGCAGATTATGACTTGTCATTGAGGAGAAGATGCACATCTCAAGAGAGATAGTTCAGTATATTCCAGGAGGAAGACACCAGTTCGCTGATTTTGGTGTTGAAAGACACACCCTAGTCACCAGGAAGATCATCCAGGTCTTCCATCATTCTTCATTGATTCCACAGTGCTCCCATATTCTGGGTATTATCTTTTAGTTTCTTATTTGTATTTCGGCTAAGATCCTTTTTTCTTTTGATCTAGATGAGTATTGTTATTTTATTCAGCCGCAATTTCTTATGAGTATTGATCTAGATGAGTATTGTTATCTAGTCAAGTATTGTCAGTTTATTCATCCGCATTTGGCTATTTTGTAATCCACAAAGATATCATAATACAAACTTTGTAGTCCTTTTTCGTGTTTATTATTTGTATGATCATTTATATGTTGTAAACCTTTGATCCTACACACACATTAGCAACATTTCCTAGACTAGCCAAGTCAGGTACATTACATATTTGGTCTCAGACTGGATGTGACATACATTTGGCGTGACAATGAGAGTTTCATGAAGTCGTCAAAGAACCCTGTGGTCTATGACATGTCAAAGAATATCGAGATCAGATATTACTATATCAGGGATATAATGTAGAAGGGAGCAATAAGGCTCCAGTTTCATGACTATAGAGGATCACATTGTAGATGTGTTTACCAAGACGCTTTCGAGGATGAATTTTGAGTACTTTAGGGACAAGCTTGGTGTGGTCCCTCTTCAGAGGGAGTGTTCTCATCCAACATGAAAACGGGTCAGAACTAAGACATGTGGAACTCATCTAGCATGAAAAAGGGTTGGAAATGAGTGTTCTCATCCAACATGAAAAAGTGTTGGCACTGAGACAGGTGGAACTCATCCAACATGAAAAAGGGTTGGAACCTAGTGTTCTCATATAGCATGAAAAAGGGATAGAACTGAGACATGTGGAACTCATCCAGCATGAAAAAGGGTTGACATTGAGTGTTCTCATCTAGCAAGGAAAAGGGATAGCATTAAGATAGGTGGAACTCATCCAAAATGAAAAAGGGATGGCATTGAGTGTTCTCATCCAACATGAAAAAGGGATGGCATTGAGATAGGCAGAACTCATCCAGAATGAAAAAGGGATGGCATTGAGTGTTCTCATCCGACATGAAAAAGGTTTGTCACTGAGATAGGTGGAACTCATCCAACATAAAAAGGGTTGGGAGTGAGTGTTCTCATCCAACAAGAAAAAGAGTTGGCACTGAGACAGGTGGAACTCATCTAACATGAAAAAGGGTTGGCACTGAGTGTTCTCATCCAACATGAAAAATGGTTGGCATAGAGACAAGTGGATCTCATCCATCATGAAAAAGGGATGGCACTGAGACCAAGGGTGCACATCATCAAGTACTGATGTATTGCAGGGTAGTGGATTTATTAGGGACATGTTGTAGTTATTTGAGAACTACCCATGGGCCTTGGATGCATTTCCTGTGAAGTCACAAGGGTGCACATGATGAAGTACAAATGAATTGTGAGGTAATGGATGTCATGGTGACATGTTGAAGCTAATTAAGAGTGTTGGGCATGGGCCTATTTTGAGAAGGAATTCTATTTTGGGTGCAAGCCTATTTTTGGAGAAATTTTTGTTTTGAGAAAGACCTAATTTTGGAGCGCACGCAACAGGTGGCAAGAAAGAAGCATGTAGAAAAACAAGGAAAAACAACATGTAGGAGAAAACATAACGTGGAGCACAGGAAGACAAACCTAACCATGATAGGGTTAACATTTTTGGCAATATTGTAATGACTATAAGACATAAAGTAGTATAAATAAGGACCGAGGAGGTCTAGAAGGGGAATATATATATCAGGACGAAAGAAAGAGATATAGATCTTAATTGAGAGGATAAGGGAGAATACATTATAATAGAGAGAGTTGATTCTTATGATTTTGTGGGTTATTGATTGTAACAAGTCTTATATAAGAGTCAAATAATTTAGTTTTTGAGGGTTAGGTCACAGGTTGAGGAGCCTGGTGTGATCTAGTTTTCCTCACAGAGGGTTCTCACCCTCATTTTGATTGTATTACTCAAGATGTAATGCGTGCATTGCAAGATTTTGCAACAGAATAAATAAAAGAGCAGAGAAGCCAGATCTTTGTGGACATAGCCCCAAGAGGAGGTGAACCACGGTAAACCTTGTGTTATGTGTGATTGTTAATGAATGCTTACTTTTTGTTGATCATTAGCTTATGAATGAATGGTTAAAGTAGTTATATCAACATTCATGAATAGGTTTAAAGATGAATTAATCATAGAAGGAATTGAATAATTAACAAGGATAATGCACAAGGAAGAAAGAACACAATCACAGATCCCCACTCATTCCTAGACCGAAAACACTAGAGTATTGCAGTCACCCATAAAAGCTATCTTGGGTGAGACTGTGTTGTGCACCCTGTGCACAACATTGCTATCTAGATTACCAGGAGGGAGGATATTTTTTTAGGGTTTTGTTGGAAACCTATTGAGATCTAAACCTGGGTTAGCCCAAGAGGAAGTAAAAGAAAGAAGACCCAACAAATGGTTCTGTTGCCAACTGGAACTGCACAGGATTGAGTGGACGAGATTCGTGGAAGAAATGCATGGAGAATGAATGTATAGAAGGGAATATTCAAGCCATGGAATCCAACGAAGGAGGAGATTGAAAGATGGTTGAAAATAAAGGAACTTGATTTTGCGTAGAAGGACAACATAAACCATATGTTAACACCATGCAAATATCTCGACAAATACGTGTTTAGCAATTTGCATGAGGTATTTTTCTGTGATTTCCCACATTTGTTGCAGGAGTGGTTATTGAGTTTAAATGAAAACTACCCTACAAATCGAATCATACAACTGGAGTGGAATCTTGTGGAGATTGTGTAGTTAGAACAAGTTAATAACAAATTTACACGCGTAATAGATTTTTGGTTAGACACTATTTTTGCAGGTTTTATCACTAAATTTGCAGTAGATTCCATGAATTCCTACACCACAATAGCGAAGGATTTTATAAAGGGATCAAGAGGTAGTTACATCAGATCGTTGTATACTTCAATCAAGATTTTATTATATGACAATGGTGTGATTACCATGGAATCAGATAACTAAACTTCCTTACGTGCATGGGGGAAGGGGGGAAGCACTAACATGAGGTTGAGATATGGAAGAGGATATGGATAAAGGAAAGAAGGAGGCCATGGACCAAATTATGATGGAAGAAGACCAGATAAAGAAGATAATGGAAACTGTTGGAAAGACGCACAACGAAATACCCTACCAATATAAAATGAATAACAAGAAGAGAGCTATAGATGATATAAAAGGTTTGGAAAGAGATGAAGAAGAGGTAGAGGATCTCCAGGATGTGGAGCAGATTCAGGAAATCCTACGTTCAACATATTAAAGGAAAATAGGAGGTCCAGGGTTAGGAACAAAAGGTATAACTCCAATTCAGATCACCGTTAGTGTGGAACCTACAACCCCATGTGCGACTAATACACCAGAAATAACACGAGCATTTAGACAACCAAATTTAGTGGAATAAAATAACAGGACAAGTATCCAATCAAGGAGCATCAACTGGGGGATCTAGTTTAGGAAGTAACATCCAATTATCTACACCATGCAGAGGCAATAGTTCAACACAATTCAAAATGGTAGGGCATGATCCCACGATCAGATTACTAGAATTCCAAGGAGAGGCATCAGAGGACCCTGAAAAGAACTTATTCATCTGTGAGAAGATATGGGAAGCAAAGTAGATCAAAAATGAGGATACAAAGCTTGTGTAGTTATCTATCACACTAAGAGACTGCGCACTAGACCAGTACATGACCCTGCATGTAAATATTCCTAGGGAGTACCAAAGACTATCATAGACGTGAAAAAAATACTAGTAAATGAATTTAAGAAGCCCAACACAGAATACCAGTACATGAATGAAATGACTAAAATCAGGAAGAAACCAAGTGAGTCTATTTGGGATATTGATCATAGGTTCAAACGTCTGAAAGATAAGTTGAAATATGCAATTACTGACATGCAACATAAACACTTATTTGTGAATTCATTGCTACCACACTTGAAATACCCACCAAGACAAAAGAAGTTCCAAAATTAGGCAGAGGCTCTGTAGGCATCCTTACAACTAAAAGAGAACTAGTATCAATAGACAGATCCAATAATAGAGGAACCGAAGGAGGATTTGAAGAATCTAACATTTCAACTTAACCAGAATAAGGGTAAAGAGAAAAGAGAAGTTGTTTGGTGTACCCTATGCAGGACAAAAGGAAACCATAATAATGAATGTCCAACTTTTGCACAGGATATGGAAACAGGTTTACCAAACCCATTGCCAACAAGAGGACCATGGTGCAAGATTTGTAAGATGCATGGACATGATCCATATTATTCTCCAATGATGAAAAAGTATAAGACAATACCAAAAAGTTTATATTGGAATTTTTGAAAATTAGTGGGTCATGATGATAAGGATTGAAGAACGATGGAGATGATGAGAGAAAGAACTTTAGATACTTATAGGGTGCAAGCAAAAATGATGACAGGACAAGTTGCACCTCAGTTCAGCCAGGTACCACATGTTACATGTCAAAATTACTCAACAGGATAAGTGTCACATGTTCCTCTCAATTGTCGTAAGTGTCGCATCTTTTTTACAACTTTCGCAAGTGTCACAAGTTGGTCACAAGTGTCGCAAATGATGTTCGAGCATACTGCCATGCCGACGACACTAAGGAGACACTTAAAACATCACATGTGCTTGGTTTGGAGAAGAAGAACTGGTTAACTGGAGTCAAAGAACTCTTAACACCTGAAGAGAGCTCTGAAACAAAGGTTTTAAGGGGTAACGCTCCCCTATATCAGCCTTAGGAGCACTGGTGCTCCCCTACAAGGCTTCGGGGAGTGTTATAACGCTCCCCTTCCCCCTCTGAAGGAACGCTACTCACCTTGAAGGCATTGGTGCTCCCCTCAAGCTTCTCAGGGAGCGCTACAACACTCTGATGCCCCTTCTAAGGGAGCGCTGCCTAATCTAAGGTAGTAGTTGGCCCTTTGAGGAGAATAAGGGGAGGATCTTTCAAGATTAGGAGGCAGTTGTATTCGAATTCTTGGTTTCATCAAGATATCCCTGATCTGAGGAGGAAGTTCCCCAACTTGTTCTAAATATAACTCAAGAGGTTAAGCTCCTCTTAACCTATATAAGCAGGCTCTATGATGGTGGAAAGGGGGAAGAACTGCTAGCATAAAACCTATCATCTTAGAGGAAACACATAGTCAGGCAAAAGAGAGTGATCATTGAAGCTGTTGTTATCCAATTTGTGGATCTTTCAGGAAAGGGTTAGACGAAGAGGACTTGACGAAGCTGTCGCATTCACATCTACGATTGTAAGTATTGTTGTCGTTATTCTCATTAATATGACACGCTTGGTCTGTTTCTTTCTAGTTTGTGTCTAATGTTACATGAACTTATCATTAATTGATAGATCTATTTTCAAGCTAATATCAATAGAGTAGGAAGTGGTCATATCTTGTTTGTCTGCAGATCTTAGCGAGGAGCGAAGGATTGGAGTGCAACTCAGAGCGTGGAGGGACAAACATCGTTAAAAAGGGTACTTCTGTCATCCTTCCTTATCATGTGTTATTTTAGACCCTGCGGACAGGCAGATTGCCTCAAAGAGCTTGACCCTAACTCTAAGACAGAAAATGCTTAATATGGACACTGACTTTCTTTCAAATCTATCTAAACCAACACATGAGAAGGAAGGATGACATAAGTACCTTTTTAACGACGTTTGTCCCTGAATGCTCCGAGTTGCGCTCCAATCCTTCGCTCCTCGCTGAGTTCTGTAGACAAACAAGATACGACCACTTCCTACTCTATTGATATTAGCTTGAAAATAGATCTATCAATTAATGATAATTTCATGTAACATTAGACACAAACTAGAAAGAAACAGGCCAAGCGTGTCATATTAATGAGAATAACGACAACGGTACTTACAATCGTAGATGCGAATGTGACAACTTCATCAAGTCCTCTTCGTCTAACCCTTGCCTGAAAGATCCACAACTTGGATAACAACAGCTTCACTGATCACTCTCTTTTGGCTGACTGTGTGTTTCCTATAAGATGATAGGTTTCATGCTAGAAGTTCTTCCCCTTTCCACCATCATAGAGCTTGCTTATATAGGCTAAGAGGAGCTTAACCTCTTGAGTTATCTTTAGAACAATTTGGGGAACTTCCTCCTCAGATCAGGGATCTCTTAATGAAACCAAGAATTCAAATACAACTACCTCCTAATATTGAAAGATCCTCCCCTTATTCTCCTCAATAGGCCAACTACTTCCTCAGATTAGGCAGCGCTCCCTTAGAAGGGGCATCAGAGCACTGTAGCGCTCCCTGAGAAGCTTGAGGGGAGCACCAACGCCTTCAAGGTGAGTAGCGCTCCTTTGAAGGGGGCAGGGGAGCGTTATAACGCTCCTTGAAGCCTTGTAGGGGAGCGCTAGCACTCCTAAGGCTGATATAGGGGAGCGCTCCCCCTCAAAACCTTTGTTTCAGAGCTCTCTTCAGGTGTTAAGAGTTCTTTAACTCCAGTTAACCAGTTCTTCTTCTCCAAACTAAGCACATGTGATGTTTTAAGTGTCTCCTTAGTGTTTTCGACATGGCAGTATGCTCGAAAATCGTTTGTGACACTTGTGACCAACTTGCGA
This sequence comes from Picea abies, assembly GCA_900067695.1. NCBI lineage: Eukaryota > Viridiplantae > Streptophyta > Pinopsida > Pinales > Pinaceae > Picea > Picea abies. The sequence goes on from CBVK0100413493.1 coordinate 8,286, forward strand.
CACTTGCAAAAGTTGTAAGGAAGATGCGACACTTACGACAATTGAGAGGAACATGCGACACTTATCCAGTTGAGTAATTTTGACATGTAACAGATTTCCCCCCAAAGTATGAAGTTAGAATATGCGAACTGATAACTGAAATACTTTGTAGATGTTCAAACAAGGGTATAGACTTGGAGAACCTGACGAAAGCTGCACACAAACATCCAACAAATATCATGACCTATTTCAAAACCCAAAGCAGGCATACCTATGCTTGGGTGATCAAGACGTGCAAGATATGGCCGCCATCAAATAAACTGGGGATCCATAATTGTATTGATAAAAAAGGTATAGCCACCGAAGATACAATGTGGATCTATACTCTGATGACTTGGACTGATCGTAGCCACGAAGAATACACAGTGGATCTACGAGATGACAAGACATAGCCACGACCAATACAAAGTGGATCTATGTTACAGTGTATGTGTTCTTTGTCCAATAGAAATTCCTTTGCAACCTGGGCAAAGAATATATCAAAGTGATCACTCAACCTAGGGTATTCTTACCAATCCCAATATGGTACGAATATGACCATGCAAATAGATGTCCTGACGTCGAGCATGACAGAAACCACTTGATTACCGGTCAATGGTGTGAACCGTTAACGAGTGCGAGGGAGATCACCATTAATGCCAATGATTCCCAAGGTACCCTAGTACATTCCAGTGAATGCGAATAGGTGAGCTAAGGTCGAACATCCGTGGAATCATTCGATCAGGGGTCAATGATGTAAACCTACTGTCGAATGTGAGGAGGCCTGCCATTGAGGCATGCAGGTCCCAAAGTACTAACTGGTTTCTAAGTCTGATTCCCGGATAATGTGTTGAAGTCGACAGGAATAGACTCGTCGAGGGAGGGCCTTGATGTATCCCCCATCAACGACATGAAATGGACATAGAGATATAATTGGTGGATCAAATGGACATGGACTGACACAGGTTTTGAGGCAAGATATTTGGGATGGCTGACTCTCGAGGTGAATACTTCCCTTGAACAGTGAGGCACGACAACGAAATGTGACATGGACCAAAACTATGCAGTGGGTACTGTGACTTGCGTCGGGTGACCCAAAAAAGTGAAAGGAACTCAAAGGATTGGCTCAGTGTAGAGGTTCAGTGGATTATGATGTATGCAAATGAAAAAATGTCATGTTCAAGGGCATCTCTAAGAAGTGTTGGATGATGTTCTCAAGAGACTGGTTGGCTTGCTCCTTTCAATTTTTTCCCCCATATAGATAGATGAGTACCTCTTTTTGATTTAATGAGCTCGAGGAGGATAACACATGCTCGATATAACTCACCTTCGGTAAGTTCCTCTTCCTTTGTTTAACGAACCGGAAGAAGTAAGGGTTCAGTCCCATATGGGTCTATCAATGTGTGCTTTAACGAGTCCAAAGATAGAAAACATGAAGGTTTTTCGGGATTATAGAGTTTGGAAAAACACTTAAAAGAGAACTATGCTCGTGGATGCTTCTTAACCATGTCTTTCAAGAGGATAATGCTCTGGAAGGATACGATGTCAAGGGACAAAACTCGGTCATGGCTTCTAAGAGATCTTCATCGGATGGAAGATGATCACTCGAGAAGGAACACATGTCGAGGGTTGTGATAGGGGTAAGGAGATCAGGCTCCAATAACCCTACCGAAGAGATCACCATTTCAAATACTGGATCCAAATCATCGAAAATTGAGGTCATGGGAGACAATGCCACATAATTGACATGCGGTGGGGGTGATATTGTCTGCATATAAGAACCACTTAGGGAGGTAACCCAGTCGGGGCTGATGAATGAAAGTTGATCAATAGTCACAATTCTTCCATCGTGAGGGAAAGATATCACATGGAAAAGGGTGGATACCAGATATTTCATAGCATAGACATAATCCTGCCCAAGGAGTAAAGAGAAATCCAAGGGGTCTCAGACTACCATGACATCGATAAAGACATTTTTCCCTCCCAAAGTTACAGGAAACTAAGGAAGGATCCCTAAAGGTTGACTAGTTCCTCTGTTAAAAGCTAATAGACTATGTGTAACCGGTGCAAGCTATGGACAACCCAAAGCATACCAAGCAACATAAGACAAAATACTAACGGACGCACCTTCGTCTATTAGCATTTGAGGAACGTCCCGACCACGAACTTGTACTGTAATCTGGAAAGGAATGTGAGAGGGAAGATGAGGTCCAGTTAGCACACCCCAATAAAAAAGGATGGCCTCATTACTTGGAGGGGGTTCCATAGGAGGAGGAGGAATGCCCCCAGGCATGGTAGAGTCTGTATTAATGAGAAAAACATGGGCAGTATCGGGTTTACTCTCTAGAAGGAGAGTAGGATCGACTGATGATTGGATCGGATCAACCAATGGTGGACTTGGATAGACCACTTTGGCACTCTTCAGGGGAAGAGTGGGACTGACCAAGGAAGGGACTGGATCAGTCACTTCGACATTCTGCAATGGAGGAATGGGATCGACCGATGGAAACACTGGATCGACCACTTGGGTTTCATTCTCCAGGGGAAGAATGGGGTCGACGAGTGGAATCGGATCAACCACTTTGGTGTCACTCTCTAACAGGAGAGTGGGATCGACCGAGGATGAAAATAGATCGACCACTTTGGTATCACTCATTTTATGAAGAGTGGGGCTGATCGATGACGAAACTGGATCAACTACTTGGGTTTGTGGTTCAATCGAGGAGGAAACTAGATTGACCACCTGATCAACTAGACTAACTAGGGATGGAACCGAATTGACCAGTCCATCAACCAATGATGGGTCGAAAGAAATCTTACGATAACCTTTTGGAAGTTGAAGTTTTTCCAAAAGAGAAGAAGCCTCGTCCATGCGAGGAAAAAGGTGGGAGTAATGATTACCTTTACATAACATGCAAGGGAAATTGACAGTTTTCTTCTTCTTACCAACTTGAACATCACTATTTGACGGGGTATCATCGACATGACCGACAGAGGCCGATGACGTGGTGGACCACATTTCTAAGACCTGGGTAAGACTGGTGCAATCCCTCAGAAAGTGGTCACCCTTACAAAGGCTGCAAGGGAATTTGGGTTTTGGATTCTTCCTTTTAATCTTGTTGATCTCATCAACACTCCCAGTACTATTAATTGTAACTGGTTTCTTAGAGCCAACATCTGATGTTGTTGGGGTCTTGGTCCTTTTCGGGTTCTTCTTCTTATTCTCTTTTTTTTTATTCTTCTTCTGATCAACCTGGCTACTTGCTTTAGAGCTTTCATTAGGAAAAGAAGTAGAAATGGAAGGAGACTTAATGGGCGAAGAAGGCAAAAATTTTATGTGAGGTTGATGTGTGGGTGGTGTATTGACATCCAAAGCATTAGGTGCAACTGAAACATTGGGAGGATTTGGGATCACCGGAGTGGGGAACAACCAAACTGGTAATCCAATAGTGAGTCCTGGAAGACTTAGTGTGGCAATATATGGAGGACCAAAGTTTCCAAATGAAGGATAGGTATAAGGTTCCCCAGAAGAAGGGGTTCCTCCATTGGTACTCCCAGGATTCGATGCCATTAACACTGACCCGACCTAAGGTCCACTAAGTAAAAGAAACAACATACGGTAATAGAATCTAAGAATCAAAACCAAGCAAACAGGACCTTATTTTGATGACTGTACTAGTTGGTGATGAAATCCAACATCGCATGATCAAGTCCAGAAGGGGCGGGGATAGGGTGGAACAGTTACAATGGCGACCTGCTTAATGGACTTACGCCTTGGTGCAAGCTTCCACGCAGTAATTGTGGATTTACCCTCCAAGGAGCCCGAGTGAGTTTGACCAATGTCTACTCCAGGTACAATGATACTTCCCGTCATTGTCACCTTGTGTAAGACCCTAAATATTATGGCCATTAAGGTTACCAATTCGTAATCAGCCCCTGGGTGGGGACAGTCAACAGTCCGATCCAAATGTACGGGCAAGGTATCGAGCCCGAAATCAACTAAAAGGCTTCCACGCAGTAATTGTGGATTTATCTTGAAGTGACCCCCATAATACGATCTGACCACCACAATCAGTTAAACCATGGAGGGTTAGTCCCCGTAGCTCACCCGAATGCGACCTTGTGCATAACCCCTGTGTTAGAGGGGGATCCTAGGAAGACTTATACGATAATTGGATTTGACTCTCCCTAACTCAGGATGCTACTGTTTCTTTTGGAAACTTTGGAGAGTTATGCTCATAGCCTAATCCAAAGTACTAAGCCTAGTCTACTGTTGGTGGAGGATCCTAGAAAAGAAAAAGTTCTAAATAATTTTTAATTAGCGTTGATTTTTATAGCTGTTCTTTACTCAAAAAGGGGTGCATGGAAGTGAAATGAATGGAATTATGACTCAGTCCCAAAAATGCATCAAAAATGATAATAATTCATTTCTTTTCGATGAACATCTATCTAAGGGAGAGAGAGAGAGTTCTTTTCACTAACAAGCACTAATAAGGAGTGTCCTCAAACAAGTTTTTTTCTCAATCAAATCCTGATGTGATGCTAAAACTTTTGAGATGCCTTCTAACATGCACAATCAATCATGAAGATGATTTTTATTGTTTGCAAATGAATAATGATCAATTCAACACAATTCTCATCTTGCTAATTATCTTCTTGTATGAATGAAAATCAGACCAACACAAGCAAGAATCATACAAACAATACACCCTCTCGTTACGATCAAAACAAAAAGTGAAAGAAAAGAAAAAATCAAAGAGAAAATAGGCTTCACACCCAAAAAGAAAAAGTTGAAGAACAATGATCTTGACTGGAATCAAGATAAGGAGATCTGTAGGCCTTTGATGACCTTCACTAGGGTTTTTACTCAGTTAAATAGAGAGAAAGACAATGCATGGGTTTCAGACTCCAATCAACAGAAAAACTCAATAACAATAGTGAAGAAGGCTACAAAATCCAAATAGTAAGATGTTCGTTCTTCAAAAAGACAAATGTCAAGATTGGAAGAGAAGAAGCATTGACTCACAAGGTTACCCAATAGGAGAGACACAGAGGCAAAACCTAGAAAAAGAAATTTTGGAAGGTTTATTGGCCAAAGGAGGGCTGGCGCTCTATTGCCAAAGGCAAGGAGCATTATAACGCTCTGTGCAAAGCTATTAGGGAGTGATGGCCTCTGTTAACATAGGGACAGGGGCGCCAGGTTCAAAAACTCCCAGAAATGTCAAAAAATTCAAAAAATTGCAATTCAATTTCGACAATTAAGTTGAGTATGATGGGGTAGGGAGCCAATCAACTCATGAAACCAATCAAAAGAGGAGTGAACTAGGTCTAAAAAAATCAAGGGGTAGAACTAGGTCAATGAGGAGAAATCAAAACAAGAAGTTTTGATTTGAGGCTATCTCCCCAGTGGAGTTGCCAGTTTCTATTATGGAAATGCTTAGCATTGACGATCCGCCCTGGGATGATAACCATCATCGATCCTCTTTTCTTCCACCATTGAAAGAAATTCATGGAGACACACACTCTGTCTTCCCATTTGATGTCACCCATGCTCTGCAATCTCCTATCCTCACACAAGATACTCTCTCTAAGGGGAACATGAGTAACATCTCTACTACAATCATGATTGACATTTCAAACAAAGAAGGTGTCGTGGAAAACATCAACCTTGGTGCTAAGTGCACACCCGACGAAGTAGTTTCTTACACCACTTTGTTCAAGGAATTTCGTGATGTCTTCGCATGGAGCTATGAGGAAATGCCAGGGATTGACCCTTCAATCATCATACATGAAATCAAAGCCTACCCTGACGCAAAACCGGTTCGACAAAAACTTCGCCTGGTTCATCCCAAGAAAATCGTAGCTATAAAGGTAGAAGTTGAAAAACTTCTAAAATTTGGCTTCATATATCCCATCCCTTTAACCAAATGGGTCTCCAACCTTGTTTCATTTTCTAAGAAACAAGGGACCATCCGTGTTTGCATTGACTATCAAGATCTCAACAAAGCTTGTCCCAAGGACAGCTACCCTATGCCCTTCATTGACCAAATCATCGATAATTGTGCAGGGAGCATAATCTTCTCTTTCATGGATGGCTTTTCTGGATATAACCAGATTGAAATCTTACCTATTGATCAACATAAGACAGCCTTGATCTGCCCTTGGGGTACTTTCGCCTACCAAAAGCTACCTTTTGGCCTTAAAAATGATGGTGCTACTTTCCAGCGAGCCATGTCGTACGCTTTTCATGACATCAAACATATAGCAGAATTGTATCTCGACGATTTACCCACCCATTCGCTAAATCGATCCGATCACATTGATCATTTACAAGAAATTTTTCTTCGATGTCGGTTCTACCATATTCGTCTGAACCCACACAAATGCATTTTCACTGTTGAATCCGGTCGACTCCTCGGTTTCATTGTCTCCAAAGATGGAATCAGGTTGGATCCCTTAAAGATCAAGGCCATCTTAGCCTTATCTCCACCTACCAATTTAACCCATCTCCAGAGTTTGCAAGGCAAAGAAAACTTTCTTCACCGTTTCATCTGCAACTATGCCGAGATCACTAAAGGACTTATGCAGTTACTACAAAAGAACATCCCTTTCATCTGGGATGACACTGCTCAACGGTCATTCGACGCTCTCAAGCACGCTTTGACCCATGCACCTTTGTTACATACCCCTGAATATACAAAGGATTATATCCTTTACTTGGCCGCTTCTACTTACACCATTGTGATGGTGTTAGTTCAAGAAGACCCCAATGATGAAGAAAATGTGATTTATTATCTGAGCAAGAGTTTAGCTGGACCCAAACTCAGATATTCGCATGTTGAGAAAATGGCTCTGGCAGCTGTCATTGCTGTCCAAAGGTTCCGCCACTACATCTTATTACGCACCACCACGGTAATTGTAGACTCCAACCCAATGTATCACATCTTGACATGTCAAGTACTTGGGGGAAAATATTCAAAATGGATCGTTATTCTTCAAGAATTCGATCTTGAGTTTACGAAGGCTAAAGCCAAAAAATCCCTGGTGTTTGCCGAGCTCATCTGTGCTCTCCCTCATGCCAATGAAAACATTGAACCTAGAGATTCTCTCCCCGATGAATCTCTCTTCCTCATCAACACCTCTGATCCTTGGTACGGAAACATTCTTCTCTACCTTCAAACCCAACGTTTTCAGCCCAACATCTCTCACGAAGAGCGTCGACGCATTCATCACCACTCTCGCCGTTATATCATTCTCGGTGACACTTTGTATCACCATGGTATTGACACCATCCTTCGACGATGTCTGATTCACGAGGAAGTTGAACACGTTTTGAACGATTTTCACCTTGGCGCCTGTGGTGGTCATTTTTCCGGGATGGCCACAGCCCAAAAAATCCTACGTGCTGGCTACTTTTGGCCCTCGATTTTCAAATATTGCATCGAGGCCGTCAAAAAATTCCCACCCTGCCAAATCTTTAACAAGAAGGCACGTACCCACCCTACGGTGCTGCACCCTATTATAGCCATCGACCCCTTTGCCAAATGGGGCATCAATTTCATGCAGTGTAAGCCTACCTCAGCCGGGGGGCACGGTTACATCATCGTCGCCGTCGACTACTTCACCAAATGGGATGAGGCTATGCCTACCTTCTTGAATGATGGCCGTACTACAACTCTATTCCTCTTCAACCACATCATAACTCGTTTTGGTGTACCACGTTCCATTGTCACTAACCATGGTGCACACTTCAAAAACTAGATGATGAGCGAGTTACATGTCAAATTGGGTTTTTGCCATGAAAACTCATCCCCTTACTACCCTCAAGTGAACGGAAAAGTTGAGGCTATCAACAAAGTCCTAAAAACCATGATCCAATGCATGGTATGGGAAAACAAAACATCATGGCATTTACAATTGTTCTCCTCTCTCTGGGCCTATCGCACCTCTGTGAAAACTTCAACTGGATTTACTCCTTTCCAGTTAGTCTATGGCATTGAAGCTGTCCTACTAATTGAGTGTGAGATTCCATCACTCAAACTGAAAGTAGAAATCCTGCCCCATACCTCTGCTAAAGAAGAATGATTCTTGTATCTATCCAAACCAGATGAAACCCGTCGCGATGCTGCTCTCACCAATGAGGCACATCAGAAATGAATTAAGAGTCAATATGAAAAATCTGTCCACCCTCGGACTTTCGCAGAAGGAGACTTAGTCCTCGTTTACGACCAAGCTCACGATAAATTGGGGACAGGAAAGTTAGAACCTGTGTGGCACGGTCCTTACATCATGAAGCATGTTCTACATAGAGGGGCTTATGAATTAGTTGATCATGATGGAATTTCCCTGGGAGAGCCCCAATACGGGTTTTATCTTAAGAAGTACTATGCCTAGATCACCTAGCATTTGTACTTTGTACATTATTGTATCTTAGTTTGGTGTGTCTATTTCTTTCGCGTGCTCAAGTCTTTACCGTTGCCACTCATGACTGTGCCTGTGTTTTCATGCACAGATGACGTCTTCCTTTCCTATCTTTTTTTGGTTCGTGGATGGCGCTAGTCGACATACCCGGAACATTGCTTCAGCGGCTTGGGTTATTTACCAATTTGATGAGGTGGTGAGTTCAGGAGCCATCTGCTTAGGACCGACAACCAACAATATGGCAGAATATCACACTGTCATTGGACTGTTGACCCAAGCCTCCTCCCTAGGTATCTCTCATATCGTTATTTACTTAGACTCCCAACTCATGGTTTACCAACTCAACTGTATCTATGCTATCCGTAGTGCTATCCTGCTACGTCTACACTTACAAGTTCGTCGTCTTGAACGAATGTTTGATTACATTGAATATAGACACATTCCAAGAGAACTTAATAGTGTTTCGGATTCATTAGCTAATTATATCATGGATCGGTATCTTGCCCACATATAAGATTTAAGGAAATAAAAACTGTACATTACATGTAAATTAAAACACATCACATACATCATCATGTACAAATCATTGGCATCATAAAAAATTGAAACTGTATGTATATATATATATATATGGTGTGACTGAAATGTTTGTATTACATCAAAAAGTATGTAGAAGAGAAAAATATTGGGTCTTTCCACCCATACAACGTCGCCTGACAAGGCATACAAAAATATGATCACCGGAGAGACTCTAATCTCCCCGCACTACATTGTGCTGTGAGTAACACACCACTGCACGCACTATGCACCTCAATAGAGAATTGATATTCTCCGGTACTCCTACAGTGTGCCTCTGCAGATGTAAAGGCACTTCCCCCCTCCGCAGAGGAGGGATGCCCATTGTAAGGCCTTGGAGGTTTCTCTCAACCTCCCGAAGACCCATCACTGGTACTGTCGGATCTGCTACAACTGGGACACCCCCATGACATCTTGGTACCGGTGTATCAGCCAGACACACTGTTCCCTTGTCTGCATGTTGGAAACAATACATCTATTAAAACTCTTCCACATACCCAAACAAATATATATATACATCAAAAACTTAAAAAACAAAAACTAGACAAGGCATGGCTCAGTCTCTTACCTGACTCATCCCAGTCTTCCCCTGTGGGAAAAATCAAGTCCATGCTCTCACAGAAATCTACCTCAGCATAAGGGAAGTCCTCTATCTAGAGGTACCGTCGTCTCAACCAGGCAAAGAAATCGCTAGTGAAATGGAACTCTAACTCTGATACTAGCCTTGGAGAGAGACTAGTCCATCTCTCCATCCTAGGTTCATCCACTGGTCACATCGCCAGTGCTATCTGAGGCTACATCTAGGGGATGCGCTCTAGAAAAAATGAGACCAAAAATGAGCCGTAACCAAACTGCTTCTGTCCAGTCCTGCATCGTGAGATCTGTTCCTTCACATTTTGAAGGAACGCTGCACTCCAGTTGAACAATGTTGGTTCCAAACACTGAACACCATAATCCACTTATGATCTTGATGCCAGATGAGCGCTAGTGCTACCTGTCACGCTCGTGATAGAAAACAGTATAGACCGGAGGGGCAAATCTCGAATATCCTTGATAGGGATTCTACCCCCTACCAGCCTTGCTCCTGGGACGCAGTGGCATGCCAGATACACATCCACTTGTTCAGGTAGCCCCCTCTGTCCAGAGAACAATATGGGGACCCCTCTTTTCAAGAGGCTGGTCAAAAAGTACACGTCTTCTAACTCAATGCTTAAAAGTTGAGTGCCGATTCGGAATCCTTGTTCTGCAACATCCCAGAGGCCAATCATATGCTCGAGCAATAAAATCTCTCTCTTCATTTTTTGCAACTTGAAGAATTTGAGAAAACCACAAGCTCCCAAGGAATCCCATGTACGAGAAATCTGCAAGGCAGCTAAGTCATCCATCTCATGTTCCCTCTCTTTCCACTCGATCATGGTCGCCGAAGTTATCTACAAAACAAAAAAAATCAAGAAATTCATTATTTCCATGTTTTGGCAATTTCGGCAATTTTCAAAAGCAATTAAAAACATGAAATAATATGCCCACATCATTTAAAAGTAACCACACACTTTTTATAACCACCACGCCCTCTCTTAACCATTTAACATTCATCAAACAATGATAAAAACATTTAAAAAGATCAAAACAATTTTATGGCTGTGTGGGCATGCGTGGGGGTTTTCCTATGGATTCTTTGCTAAAAAAACGACCCATCTAATTGACTTCTAGGGTGTTGGCATCTTAATCATCCTTTCCTAGAATGTTTTTGCAAAAAAAATCCCGTTTTTCATTTATTTTCAAAGAGGCTGATTTGGTTCTAATTGGGGCAACTTAGGGCTTCGTGTTTTAAAATAAATAATGATATGAAAATGAATACCAAACCATGCAATTGAAAGAGCAAGATATGGATGCATACTTGGTCTGAACGGCGATTGAAATGGTCAATCGTAGCTCCGGCAGTGAACAAAACAAGATCCACTTCAAACTGAGAATCTCCACTACTCCAAAATCCTTGCAAAATGAAATTTCAATCAATTGTTATTTATAAATTTTCATTTTTCATAAGGTATAGTCATTTTTTGAGTTTCTCTAATGATATAATGGCTTTACTAAACCCTGGTTTGTAGCTTTGGCATCACAGGTTTCCTGGCATTCCTGATGGATTATCTACCTTGTCACATTTATGAGCATAGTCTTAGTTCGTTCTCGAGCTCGACAATATGAGAACGTAACTGGGTAAACTTTTATCTCTTTTTCGGACCCGTATGGATATGAACACATGAGTGAGATCGGAAGAGCGTCGTGTAGGGAAAGAGTGTAGATCTCGGTGGTCGCCGT
>CBVK0100413494.1:0-19618 GCA_900067695.1 Picea abies
TGTAAGATCCAAGCAGTTGTCAGAAATGTAAGGGATCTGATGCATATATCTGAAAGTTATAATGATCAAACATGACACATACCGTGATACCTGGACCAATTACCTCATGGAGCAAGAGTCTTCTCCGATGCAAGTCCAAGCCGAAGGTGATGGATGCTGCTTCTCCTGACAGGACAAATCTGATGAAGAAGAAGAAACATGGGCCCTCTAGGGCCATGCTTAGGTCAATCCTGCTCTCGGTACTCCATGTCTAGGACCTGTGGGCCTCGAGACATGATCTCCTAGTTATCCCTAGAAATCAAGGATAACACGTGGAATAGCCTTCTTGTTAAGGGGGAGTGTTGAAATATTGTAACTTTGAAGAATATTCTACCTAAGAAGGAATGATGAATAATATTATTATATTATATTTATTAGGCCCTATTGTGCCTTTGTAAAAGTCGACCCTTTTGTGCCTTGACAATTAAATGTAAATTAAGATTGTAAAGTGACAGGTCGGCCCATACATAATTTTAGGCTGGCTAGACCACTATTTATAAGGGAGGCCAACACCTCATTTGGACACACTCACCAACTAGCTTTGAAGTGTGCAAGTTTTGGAGGCGAACCTACTGCAACTGGGGTTGACGTCAAGGAGGGTTTTGGTCTATGTCTTGGTATCTCTTGGTTAAGTAGTGCGCTACTCTTTCCTAGTGAAGGAGTAGAGGAGGATCTTCTGCTTTGTTTTTGGTCTATCTATATTGATGAAGTTTTGCTTGGTTTTCTTCCCCATGAGGGTTTCCCAGGATAATCTGTGTGTCTCTATTGTTTCTGTGATTGCCTCTCTTTCAGTGATCTTATTTATGCAACTAATGTGCTAAATGATTATAATAATAAAGAAGAATTGTAATTGCTAGCTGTATAAGTAAAACTTCGACAATGTTGACCAAAAACACTTGTGTACATTTGTCATGGCTTGCTTAGTACTTTCAGCTGTGTTAGTTGTTAAAGATCCTAGAGGGTATTTGATGTTTTGAGCTATATGCATGTGCTAACTTTTATGGCAGCCTAAACCATATTTTAACCCATGCAAAGAGAGCCTCAAAAGGGAATCAAATCACAAGACTAAAGGCAGATTTTCTGGGAAGAATTATCAGACTTAGTGACTGTCCCAAAACAGTGAGAAAACAGTTTGGTAACCTTGATTTTAGTGTCCAACAGCAGGTCAAAGGACAGACCTGTGTTGGCAGCCTTTGGTACCTCGAATTTCTTCATGGTATCAAAGCGCGAGGGCAAGAGTGTTGGCTGATTTTTGGAGCAAACATGGGGCAGATTTCGTGAGGGTAAAGATCAGATCTGTTGGCTGTTTTTGGACATCAAGTATACAGTCCTAAACAGTGAGAAAAATTAGATTTGAAAGTGCCCAAAACTTAGTGCCCTACCAAGTCAAAGACAGACCTATTGGGAAGATTGTTACACAGGTTGGGAGCTTCTTTTCACGCTTGAGATTGGTGTGTTAGAGGCAGTTTTCTTTTGTTTAGATCAGATCAGTTTTGGTAGCAGTGGGCAGCTATGTCAGTGGTGGGATTGAGGGTGGAGGATAGGCTAGCAGGTGCTGGCAATTGGTCTCTTTGGAAGGCCATAATTGTTTTGATATTAGAGGAACTAGAGTTGTGGGACATTGTATCTGCCCTAGTGGTTCTTCCACATGTTACTGCTCCTTTGTTGGTGGCAGAGTTCAAGAAGAGGAATATCAAGGAAAAGAGAACTATCCTTGATGCGGTTAAAGACCATATCATACCTCATTTGTCTGGTAAGACATTTTCTTATGAGATGTGGGACTCATTATGCAAACTTTACCAGAGCTCTAACTAGAACCGATTGATGGTGCTTCAGAAGAAGCAGAGGAGCATCAAAATGATCAAGGCTGAGTCGGTTACTTCATAGTACATACCTATCGAGATTCACTCAGACTCGTGATGAGTTGGTGACTGTTGGAGATATTGTGGATCCCATGGTGTTGGTGAGGACAACCATAAATGGCTTCTCCAAACGTTGGGAGAATTTTGTGCGAGGCATTGTGGCCAGAGAGACAATGCCCAGTTGGAAGAGGCTCAATTTTAGAGTTCCTGAGTTGCCAACAGTTGGTGTAGATGCTTTAGGGTCAGCTTTAGTTTCAGAGTTGCCGAGTATACAGACAGTTGGTGCAGATGCTTTAGGGACACAGACTACTTTGTAGAGATCTGTTGATGAGACTCAGGGGCGGAGGGAGACTATTCAGAGAGAGGTTACTTTAGGGAAGAGGAAACCGAGATGGTTTCAGGAGACCCTCGAAGGAAGCCAAGGCATATGTTGGAGAGCCTCAGAGGTTGGTTAGAGAGAGTAGGGCACCAGAGAGGTTTGGGTCCCACTTGGCTATGGAGACGAGTAGACCAGTTTCAAATTCCACTTTTGATGATCAGGTTACAACCATACTCACCGAGTCTTTGCTAGCAGGAAAGGATGTCCACTTCAGGGACAAGATTGGAGGGGTGAGTGTCACTTTCCTCGGTAAGAGGGAGTGTTGAGATTTTGGTACCTTGGAAAGTGGTCCCCTTGTGTTTGTGAGTCTCTAAACACAAAGGCGGGAAAGTATTACCCTCACACTTTACTTTATGTTATAATTTCACTTTGACTTTATTCACTTAAGTCATAAAGTGAAATTATTCACTTAAGTATAAAGTGACATGTAAAGTGAATTAGAGAGCATAAAGCAAACTATGGAAAATTAAGTCAAAGTGGGTTTCCAAATGAGATATATGAGATGTAATCTCGTTCATTGATTAGACTTGGGCTAGATTCAATTTGGGCACTTGATCTTCTAGGTTTGGCCTAAGAGAGGCTAAGGGAGGCAAGAGGGTAAAGTGAGGCTCATTGTTCACTTGATCACTTGTGAGAATTGGGTGAGGAGAAGAGGAGTGAAAAGGAGGAGAGGAAGTGAGGGTTTCAAGGAGCAAAGGAGGCACACTTAAAGGGAAGGGCGCAAGCTTTCTTGAGAAGCTTTCATGGAAGGCACATCTTCTTGAGAGGAGAAGGGCACATGGTATGGAGATGGAGCTTGAGGCAAGCTTGAGGGCACATCTTGTGATGAGGAGCACAAGGCTTGAAGGATAAGGGTTTTCTTCTTTGTGAGCTTGCATGCAAGCTAGAGAGGAGGGCGCATCTAGTTTGTGAGAAGGGGGCGCTCCAAGGTTGGGGGCGCACCAAGGATAAGGGAAGGGCGCAAAAGAGATTTGGGGGACATTTTTCCAAGCAAGCGCTCACACTTCAAGTAAGAGGCAAAGGCAAGCAAGGGAAGGAGGCGCACCAAGGCAAAGGGTGCCTTGTTCTAAGGCTAGCAGGCACAAGTTTGAGGAACTCCATTACAAGCTTGAGGATAAGCTTGGATTGTATCAGGTTCCTTGTGTATTTACTTGTTGTAGCATTTGCTTTTAGATTTCCATATATATCTATCTATCTCTCTTACTGGTTTTCCCCATTGGAGGTTTTTCCAAGGTCATGTTGACCAAAAACACTTGTGTACATTTGTCATGGTTTGCTTAGTACTTTCAGTTATGTTAGTTGTTAAAGATCCTAGAGGATATTTGATTTTTTGAGCTATATGCATGTGCTAACTTTTATGGAAGCCTAAACCATATTTTAACCCATGCAAAGAGAGCCTCAAAAGGGCATCAAATCACAAGACTAAAGGTAGATTTTTTGGGTTGAATTATCAGACTTAATGACTATCCGAAAACAATGAGAAAACATTTTGGTAACCTTGATTTTAGTGTCCAATACCAGGTCAAAGGACATACCTGTGTTGGTAGCCTTTGGTACCTCAAATTTCTTCACCATCTACATCCAAAGGAGGATTTTAATTTTTTCATGAACCATAAGAAGGAATATGAGTAGGGTGTGTTATCCCCTAGCCTAGGGATAACTAAGGAGATTATGTCTCGAAGCCCACAGGTCCCAGACATGGAGTACTGAGAGCCATATTGGCTTGATCCTGGCCCTAGACGGCCCATCCTTCTTCTTCAACGCCTCCATCTTGTCAGCAGCAACAACATCCATCACATCGACCTGGTCCTTTAGCAGCAGTGGGACTTGCTCCATGAGGTAATGAGTCCGGGTATCATGGTATGTGTCACTGTGATTCTCAAAACATTTGAATATGTGCATTTAATTCTTTTTACTTCTGACGTGTGCTTGGACCTTATGCCTTTCCACTTGTCCACACCTGGGGGGATGACAGGATGCCCTAGCAAGTTGGTTCCCATAGGGTTTGAGTTGCCACTGGGTGGGTTCATGAAAGCTCACTGTCCATTCCCACCGTACTTATCACTTTTCATCTTTTTCCCTCTCATCCATCCCATACATTGGTTCGGGCATTGGGTTTGCCAAGCTAGTAAAGGGTTGTACCTTACCTTATGGGAAGCAGGGGCTAAAGGCCCAGAGGGTAAAAGTAGCTGGCAAAGGGTAAAAGTAGCTGGCAAAAGATAAAAGCCAAAAGAACAAAACCTTTAGATGCTTCGCCCATGGATCCCCGAGAAAGCAATAAAAGGCTTCTCAGCAAGAAACAGAGGGACCCATAAAATAATAAAATCAAGACCTAGTTGGAGGATAGGGGGTCTCATCACGAGCCAACCTATTAGGTCCATGGGTATGTAGCGGTATGACACCACCATTCAGCTGGTCACCATGCCAGGGTAGTGGCTCTTGGTGGCATAGCCAAGAGAAAGGGGGTCTCATCACGAGCCAGTGTTCTCATCTTCGTGAAATTGTTGTGGGTAACATTGTCACCACTGGTCACCACGCCAGGGCAGTGTCCCCTAACTAGTCTCTTGAAAGAAAAAACAATAAGATAAAAAGATATAAGGCATTGAATGGGCTTGGAAACATTTGCATCCATGACAAGGTGCAACTCACCCTCTTCAGAGGCACCCACAAGTAAGCCATACATTCCCCTGTCATCACTGCACCCATTGCTCAAACATCCCTCACCACCTCATCCACTTACATGGCCTGGATTTGTCTTCACTTGGAAACATCCCACGTCCAATGAGAGCTACCCCAATAGGACCTCTCGACGTCCTCTCCAAACCTGGCTTGTAGAATAACATAACGTCTTTGAGCACTTGTCTGGGAAAGGGGTTTTAGGTACATGTTTAGATAACTTGATTATTAGATGTGATTGACATTGCTATGATCCCTGTGACTTATGAGCCCATGGAGGGCGTACTTCTTGTTGTTGCAGGGCCACACCCGACGGACAGGAACACATGGGGAGATGATTAGGTCGAACCTCCATAGGGCTAAAAGCCCACCAGATGGATGCTGAGACCCCAGCCAGGGGTAGAGACAGGTCAGAGGCTTGCACCAGAGAGAGAGGAGGACGTTTCATCAGAGATGTCCTGGCAGGCCTGGGCCCAAGGGAGCCTTGCCCTCCTACTATGATGTTGGCCTTGAAAGGCCCATGACGTCACCTCTGTGACCCTTGATGTCAACAGTGTTTGATGGACACTTTGGAGGCAGTTATGTGCCAAGTGGCACGTGCGGCTTGATCCAAAGGCCTTGAGAGGCCTAATGTTTTGCTCCTGGAGGCCAACGTTTCATCAGAGAGGCCTAACGTCACCCTAAAGGGGCATGGCGTCACCTATTCTGCTTCATTTAGGGTTTGAATTGTCATTTTTATGTAAAAATTAGATATTACATGTAAACTGGCCATGTCGGCCTTTTTGACCTAATTTGTAAATTAAAGGTCATTGTAACTGTATAAATAACGGAAAAATCACTCTTATTTTTCATCATCTTTCACTCACACTTAAGTGAGGTCTGAAATTTGCACCCTAATTAGGGTTTCTTGGCTGAAATTTAGTGTGCACTTCTTGAAGGAGGCTATTTTGGGTGTGTTTTAGCATTTTTCTTGGTGGAAGTCTTCAACTAGGCCTATTGCTAGATGATTCTTGGTGAATGTAAGTAAATTTTCTGCAATTCTTCGTCATTGAATGGTTATGGTGTATTTATCTTTCATTTATTCTAAGATTATGAAATTGCTAGCTTAAAACCCTAGGAGGCTAAAGCACATGTTATTATTCTTGCCTTAATAACTTTCAGCTACTAGATTATGCTAGAAACCCTATTTTCTTGAAGCTTTGTGGTAAGGCCCTTGCCATTGCAACACCCTAGCATCTTTTGCTTCATCTCGCCGTCATCTACTTCATCCTTGAGTTAAAGGAGGGAATTACTAGGGCCTAGGGTTACCTAATTCCTAGTAGCCATTTCCCCCCTAAGGTTTAGTGATTGAAACCTTGGGCTACCAACACTTCAATCATTAACCTTATTGTCTCTAGCTCTCTTATTATCAATTTGTTCCTTCAAGATTGCCGCTGCTAAAAGAGACTCCATTTACCCTAAAAGCACTGGTCTAAGCCTTACAATTGAGTGATTGATGAAAGCCACCATCAAAACTTTTACCTTAAGCTCTCTACTAACTATTCCTAACCCTAGAATAGACTAATCTACTAACCTACTTGTTGCTGTTACAAAAGTAAGCTACAACCATCTATTGCAGCACTAAAAGCACCTAAAAGCAGTTGTAAAGTTGATTTATACATTGCCTAATTAGCTTCTGACAAATGCTAGTACTTTGCTATTAATGAGTGATTGTTTTGGGTCATTGCGAAGCTCTTTCAAGGCATTTATATTGAAGCTATCATCTTATAAACATTGCTGTTATAAAATTCTGTTTGCTTCATCATACATCAACTATTGCTTTAATTTATAACTCCATGGTTTTATGAAGTACTAACAACAAGTTGTATTTGCAAAAAGATATCGTTTTCTTGTTGCTTTGTTCTGGGCAGGTACATCTAAACACTTCATTACTTCATTGGTTAAAACCTTGGGACTTTCTGATCAATGTGACTTGTGAGAGGGGATACTTTTATAGACACTTTAACCTTTGCCTTCTCAAACCCCCAGGTCATCGGGGACGTCTCCCCTGGGCCATCAACCCTAAATAGAAAGAGGTATCTTGTTGAGGTTACAGTGATAGGATAACCTCCTGTTACGCCAATTTGCCTTCCCTTAACCTTTTCCTTCGGAATAAGTACAAATTGAGCGATAACAGGGTGGTCAAAATCTAGAGCACAGGGTGGCCATTTTGTTCTTTTTTACATTGGATGCTCATTGAAGATGCTTCCAAAAAAGGGGTGATATTGAATTGGGAGATTTAAGGGATTTTCTTAAACACATATTGGGGCCTGGGGTTTAAGTACCTTTGCTTACTCATATTGCGTGAAATGTCATTCAGCATGGCACTTGGAACAATGTTGGTTCATTGGCATATGTTCAGTGTTGGCGTTTTGATTTCAACCCTGATGATTATTCCCAAGCACACCGACCCTTTTGGATTGAGTTCCTAGGGATCCATTCAGATCTTTACCCTTTTGTGAATATGATTGCCCAATGGTTTGGTGAGGTTTTGATTCTACATGGTTTCCATAACTCCTTTTGTGCCAACCCAAGAGTTTGTGTTGAGGTTGATGGTTTTCATCTCGTTTTTCACTATTGATGGGTTACGCTAGCAGAAAGTCTGCTACTTGAATCTCCCCAATGCTTGCTTTGCTTGCCAAGAACAAGATCATCTCACCAATGACTCCCCCCACTACGAACCAAAACTGGAACAACCTAAGTATGTTGATGATTACAGTTTCGTGAGATGTCCTCCAGGACACAGACCTGAGAGAGAGCCCCTGAGACGGGTGTGTGGTTCCTATCTGAGACAGAGCTAGAACGTAGTGATGGCCTCCTCCTTACAGAGAGTTGAGAAGAACTCCAGATGATTCTCCTGTGTAACGTAGTGAGAAAGGAGATCTACTGAGTTGGATGTGCTCGTCGCTGAGCACAAGGTGAACGTGTGAATACCCATAGAGCTGGGTGCATCGTCATGAGACAGAGATGAAGACGATGTATTAGCCTCCTCTGAGCAGAGAGTTGAGATGATGAACTCCAGATGACTCTCCTGTGTAATGTAGTGGGAAAGAAGATCTGTTGAGTGGACGTGCCTGTGGATGAGCACAGGTGAACGTGATTCTAGTGGCTGAGCACTAGTGAGTGTGGTTCTCCTGTGAGACGCAGTGAGATAGAGATATGGACATCCTTATGGATGTGCCCCTAGTGGCTGAGCACTAGTGGGTGTATGAGATCCCTTGCTATATTGTTCAAGAGTTAGACTTACTTGTAACCCTATTTGTAATGTAAAGGGTACAGGTCGGCCCCACCTTAATGTAAAAGATAATTAATATAAAAGATAATTAATATGGCAATTATTAATTATATTTTGAGTTATTGAGGCCGACCCTATTGTGCCAAAAGACACATCATTTGATGTGACAAGTCTTATATAAATAAAGGTGAATCCCCATTGAGGAAACACACTTGTCATTGTGTCATCTCATGATTTCAAAAGTTGTGGTCTGAAATTATGAGAATTACAGCACCCTCTTGTGTGCTAGGTTTGGTGATGGTGTGGGAGGTCTTTCTCTTGAGGAATATAGCAAAGGATTGGCTGGGTTTTCTTCCCTTGATGAGAAGGGTTTCCTAGGATACTTCTTGTGTTCTTGTGCATGGTTATTCTTCTTGTGATCTTGGTTTGCTGCAGTAGTTATGGTTCAAATAATAGTTAAACAGAAAATTTAAAGAGGATACAAGAGCCATAGCTCATTGAAAACTCAACAAAGTAGTCTACGGCTCCCAAGCCTGATCACCCTTCCACCTCAGTCCTGCCTCCTACCCCTAACCCGGTTCCTAGGTAAGATGTGCCTTTTCCCAAGGACCTTCAAACCTCGTCCTCTATGTTTGGTAACCAGTCGAAGCCCTCTTCTCATTCCTCAGTGGTAGCCCAACACTAGCCCTCCATTTTGGGGGCTGTGGAGATTGAAGATGGATGGAAATTTTAGAAAATAAAACAGATGGAGCCGAAATCTCCTTATTGGTTGGAGCATTAGCTATAGATCCTGGGCAATCCATACATCAGGCTGGAATCCTTCTCACAGATTACATACCAAAAATAGTAGCCACTCTATCAATTTTAACAGACAATAATCAGATCAGAATTATTAAAAGGGAGCATGGTCATATTCAGCCAGCTGACCATCCACTTCCTCCCAGAGATGACAGGCCCCAGCATCCAGCATAATACCAGCCTTTGACAAGCCATCAGGAAAAAAATTCCTTTCCCTGAAAATATGATGAAAAAAAATAGCATCGAAATGAGAAACAAGAAGTTGAATCTCCTCATATATAGGGCGCAACATGAAATTATCCAATGCATATTGTCTCTTCATCCAATGGACCAATTAATCACAAGAGGGGAGTCTCCAAAAATTTGGAGTTTTTGCACACCCTTTTCTGTAGAAAGAGACTTGATTAACTTTAAGGCCATAAATTCAGCTTTATTGTTGTTCCCCCTTCCTAACCCTGCTTTGAGTTTTACAGACTGTCCTTCCCTTAAATATATAATGCCACCAGCCCCACAAGTCATGGGATTATCTTGAGCTGCCCTGTTGAAATATGCCCATGCCCAAGATCTGTAAACTTGTTCCACCACAATGTTCCTAGCAGGCCTTGACTATTTGGTTTGCTTGAAACATCTGAAAATCTTAATGCTTTGTACTGCACACTGCAGATCTGGAATAAGCTTATACTCAAATAAGCTACCGTTCCGAGCAATCCAAAGGCCCCAAACAATAATAAAAGGCAAAGCTCTGAAAGTCTTTGTTGCTCTATTTTCAAACCAGATTCTCAAACATACTTGCACAGAATGGAAAGTAGCATGAAACAAGCATATGGAAAGTAGTCTCCTCAGCTTCCTTGCACAATTGACATCTGCTAGTCCCATGCCAGTTCCTCTTCTGTAAATTGTCCTATGTAATCACCTTTTCTCTCAGGGCCAGCAATATGATGTAGTTAAAACTTAATCCTTCTTGTATGACTATGTTCCACAGTAAATCTATACTGTAGCTTGGCAAAAAATCAATCTCAAAGTATTCTTGAAGACACCTTTTGGCAGCTATTGGATTTAGTGTTTTAGGTTTGTACGGCTATAAACAAAACGTTAAAAACAAGATGCAAAAGTTGGGCCAAAATAGCAGGGTCATAAAAGCATGCTACTGAATTAGGTTAGGAAACATAGGCTTACTTTATTTGACCACCTGAGTATGGAGTATTTAACTCTGTCAAATATCAATTCTTGAGTGTATGTTGAAAGCTGGCCTTGAAGTTCCCCCTTGGAATGTATGTATATTGTAAAAATGGAGGTTGGGTAGCTCTAGTCAAAGTTGGCTATGAACGATGTTGGCTTACGAATGGACTCAAAGGGCCCAATGCTAGTATATAAGGTTATAATCTTTAACATTGCTGAATTTTTTTTCTTTCTATTTAAATGTAGTTTCTTTATCCTCATCTTTAAAACTTGGTGTTATTGATATTCTAGATCATCATATGGATTGGATTATATTTTTTGCAGTTAATATTGCTTATGCATTTTTTGAACTAAAGATAAATTCTAATACAAAAGGAATGCTTTTGGTTCAAAGATACTTTTAAAAAAACTCACACAATGAGATTTGTATCTAGTGCTAAGAATCATCAATTGGATCATTGATGCCTTTAGTTCCATGTTATTTATGGATCTTGTCATTTATTTACGTTGTTGTGTCTGTTGCTCATGAGTGAGGTTCTCTTTCTTAGTTAATTTGATAACAAACCATGAGATTTGCTTTGTGTAAAGTAGTACTAGTTTCCTTTCTTAAGATGATTGTTCATTGATTCCCCCTTTCTTTGTATACTAGTTTTCGGGTTTTGAGTTTGTTTTTAAAGATGTTAACTTTCTTTTGTGCAGAAGCTTGTCCAAATTATATTAATATACTAAAATTATCTTTTTAGTTGGTCAAAGTTTACTAGCGAGTTTATGGACATAGCTAGGATACTAGGATTGCTGGATTCATTCTATTTTCAAGTAAAATTTGTAAAAAATGTCTTTTCTGATGTCTTTTAAATATCTACAAGGTTATGCTTGTAAAAATCGCCTTATTATCTCTACTTTTTTGTGAAAATTGTTTAAAATGCTCGGATGTGAGTTATACTTGTTGGCTGTCTTTCAGGTTCTTGCTCTTAGGGGATCATATCATGGTGACACCTTGGGTGCTATGGAAGCACAAGCACCATCACCTTATACTGGCTTCCTCCAACAACCGTGGTATGTTTACCTTTTCCTTTTTACAGCTAGCTTATAAAGCAAATAGATTATTGGTATGGATTTATGTAATATTTTGCAAATACTTCCTATATCTTGTTGTGCTATATTTGAATAATTTACATTGTTTTCCTTATGCCTATGTATCAAAGTATTTTCTTTCATGTAAAAGGTATTGATCCACACTAGGTATTGGCACACTTGTGGAATAAGGTATTTACTTAGATGTGATGTTAGTTAACTATGGTTTGATTTTAATAATGATTGGTGCAATTAAGGATGTGGAAGCATAAGTAGAAGACAACACTTAAATGTTGGATCTGATAGAGAAGAATGTGGTCATACTAACAGAAGCAAGAGCCCATCAAGTGGTCTTAGAAGCCTATTTTCTTTCTTATGTGTGATCCCCTCTAGTAGAGGGACATTGCTATAAATCCAAGTATCATAGGTAGCACAATAAACTCTGAATACACCAAGTATGAGGAGTAGAATGTCTCCAAAGTATGATAATGAGGATGTGTTGCACAATTGCCCCAAAGAAATAAGAATGCAACTCCAAGTAACCTCAAAATTTAACAATAGGAAATAATTATATCATCTGTGTTATATACATATTACATATCTATGTAAATTGAGTGCGATTATCTTTTCTATATATTAGTTCACACTCATTACTAATGTGGGACCGGTTCTTTGCTGACTTACCATTCATATATTAGGTTAGGTACACACTAGACACCATTTGGTTGCAGATATGATTCCATCTAGAAGCATGCATACCATTGGTTGTTTTTTATTCTTAGTATTGGATTGGAAGAATTTTTGGGAGGGACAGAGCAGACTGATGCAATGTTAAAAGGACAGTTGGGTAGTGTTCACCCAAATATAGAGATAGATGCTGTTACAGAAATGCCTCAGATCAGGCCGAATTATGCTGCCTCAGACTAGTATTCCCTGCGGCTGCCTCAGATTAGTATTCCCTGCGGCTGCCTTAGATGTGTATTCCCTGCGGTTGCCTCAGATGTGTTAGGAGGGTGAGTTGTGTATAATAAATGAGAGAGGCTTGACCTTATATATATATGTCCAATGTAATGAGGTGATGTGTATTTTCACAAGGGCCGATTTGTACAAGTTACATAAAAATTAATTTATAACTCAATATAAATTAATCTTTACACAATAGGGCTGACATGTACAAGTATCTCTCATCACAAGTGAATGGGGATTTCTCTTCTCATGATATCAATCTATAGGAGTTCTCTTGGAGGTGAATACCTCCCACAGCTACCAAAAACATCAACAGATTTCAATTCTTGCAAGTGTGATTTCAATTTCTACAAGTGTGCTTTAATTTCTGCAAGAGCAACTTAGGCCATAGCGTAGTTTGGTGACTTAATTAAGTATCGTGAATTTTTGAATTGTGACATTAAAGTGCTACAATGCCATAGTTAAAACAACACTCTTCTTGCATAGATTGTGCACGACAGGTTGCAAGTTCCATACGAGCCCCAAATTGATAATTAAATGTACAACTCTTCATTTGCTTGCTAAGTTAATTAGATAGTGATTGAAAAGTCCATTTTTGGCGCCATTGTCGGGGAACTGTCAAAAGAAAGTAGTGTTGCTTAGTTGTGTGGATTTTTCTTCATTTTATTAGAATAGATGTTGTGATTTCTCTTCAGTAATTTGTAGGATGATTTTCTAATCTTTTCTATGCCCAAATCTAGAGTTCAACAGGGTAGATTTATTAGCTCTTCCAAAAATCCCTGAAAGCTAACAGTGTAGGTCAATCGCAAGAGGGGAAGGAGCATCATTAACCAAATTACTTATCACCAACAACAAGTTCACTTGCCAAAAAGCAGCTTGAAGCATCTTTTCGGGTATCAAAGACTGTGCAAGGATCTCTACACACCAAGATTCCATTGTTGGAGGAGCAGATCAATGAGCAATATCATTCATAAGAGTTCCTTTTTCTTGAGGCACCTTTTGAAGCAGAGGACAACCCTCAGAAAGAAATGGCACACATGATTGTTCAAAGAGGAAACCACGACTTTCGGATTCCCAATCAGAGAAACAGATGAAGATACCAAGATGAAGAACATCCTTCATTCCGCCTTGTCAAACTTTCATGGGTTATCTAAAGAGGATCTTGATACCTTCCTCTTTGAGTTTGATGTACTCTGTAGAAGCTATGACTATGCGACAGATGCACATAAATTGAAGCTCTTTCCTGCCACATTTAAGAGCGTTGTGCTACGATGGTTCACGGTCCTTGGAAAGGATAGCATCCGCTCATGGGACCAAATGACAAAGAAATTTCTGGACAAATACTAGGACTACTGTAAAGACAAGGAAAGTAGAGAGGAAGTTTTCAAGATGATGCAGCATGAAGACGAGAGCATGGAAGACTACATCGAGCGATTCACCTATAACCTACAAAGGGCAAAGCAAGGAGACTTGGCTCCTGAAAAGCGATGTGTATTATTTTTAAGAGGAATCCGAGATGATTGTATAGAACTCCTCAACCTTATGGGCGGAGGAGACGTCTCTCAGCTAGAATATGATATTATCTTTGAACTTTGTTGTAAGTATTCCAGGGCACATCTAAAACAAGCAAAGGGCCAAGAGATATATTGGAAAGACCAGGAAAGACTACTAGAAGTGGAGTAACGAGGGAAGGAATCAAGAACATGTTAAAGGATTTTAAGACCGATATACCTAGTTCCCTGAGCTCCCAACTAGATACACTATAGACAAAGAAGAAGCAGGAAGAAATAGAGCAAGCATTGGTTGTCTTTTGCTCGAAGTGTAGAACAAAGCATCTGAAGAGAGAATGTCCATTGGATCAGATTGAGGTCTGTGGAATATGCAGCGAGGACCATGCTACACATAACTGTCCATCCTTGCCCGGACGAAAGGCCATTTATCAAAAAGCTGAGGAACCAGAACAATTGTGCTACGTCTCTCAAAAGCGACCCTGGCAGCCTAAACCTCAAGGTATGATCGGAGATCAATCTCAATATTTCAATTCATATTGGACTAACCCTTCAATGCAATATGCTTCTCAACCGTGGGGTATGCCAACTCAACAATGGGTAGCTCCTTCTTCCAATCAGTTATGGCAACAAGGATGGAAAAATCCCCCATGGGAGGACCCCAACAACTTATGACACAACCACCCATCCAACTTCTTCCCCCACCTCAGATGCAGGCATCTACATCCACCCCTCCTCGACCACAACTACCTGGACATCCCATACCTAAACCAAATAACGGGAGGCTAGCCCAACCAATGCAAGCCGTTGGACTTGGGACCTACCTTACTTAATCCATCTCTTCCCTAGATTGTAACAGTATTCACCTTTGATCTTGGAAGACTCTAACCATGGACCAACCTCGCATTAACATCGAAGACCTAAATGAGAAGGTCCCAAGTGAAAAATCAGAACAAAAACAATCTCATGAACCTTCAAAAACTGAAAATTCCCACCCTGCACTACAAGACCCACCCTATCCTGAAAGGATAAATCAAGGCATACCTTCTATACAAGCATAGTTTGATTTCTTAGGAGAACTCAAAAATGTGTGTCAAAATACTGCTATTTCAAGCAATTAAGGACATACCTATTTATTCAAAAGAGGTACGAGAACTTTGTTTGAGGAAGCCCAGAAGGAAACGAAAGGATCCCCAAACTGTTCATGTCATGGGAAAACTATTAGACTTCATGATGGGGGGAGTTCTCGCGACTAAATACTTTGACCCTGGAAGTTCAGTTGTTAATGTGCAAATTAACAATACACTTATTAGTAACATGTTAATCGACCTGGGGGCCACCATTAATGTTATGACAAGCGAGACCATGCAAACGTTAGGACTTACAGGCCTTAGGGGAACCCCCACTGTACTTCAACTCGCTGATAGGTCAACCATTAAACCAGAGGGAATTCTAGAAGATGTAGTGATCTCTGTGGATTCATGGGAATATCTCGCTGACTTCATGGTCCTACAACCTAAAACCTCTGTGGGCGAGTATCCTCTAATCTTGGGACGACCATGGTTGGCCACCGTCAATGCTTTCATCGGTTTTCGGTCAGACAACATGACTATTTCCCATGGGACATCCACTAAACAATTAACTCTCTACCCTCCTGCCAAACCCAACATAGACTTAGAAACACCACTTTGGGTTGATGGAGAAGAAAGTGATGAAGAGGGGGAAGCCCATGAGGTCCTATCCATAGATCAATACCTAGCCATAAGAGATAAAACAGAGGATGACGAAATCAATGATTTTATAGCCTCCTCTTCTTCTGGAGCATATTATGAAACCAAAAACTCAACTTTCCTTAGCCTCAACAAGCATTTCACCCATTGAACACGAACCTGTACAAGAAAAAGACCAATGATCTCTTATAGAAACCATAGAAATTAGGATCTCTTATAGAAACCTTGAAAATCAACTAGGGACTAACCAAGCAACAAAAAGAACGAATGGTTCAAGTGCTGCAAAAGCATAGTGATGCCTTTGCCTGGGATTACTCTAACATGAAGGCGAACCATCCTGACCTGTGTACACATCATATATATATTAAGGAGCCAGACCCATTTGTCAACCTCAGTGCCAGATGAACCCAACAATGAAAGACATAGTCAAAGAAGAGCTATAAAAATTGCTTACAACTAACTTCATCTATCCCATTTCTGATAGCCAGTGGGTCTCCCCTCTTGTCATGGTATCGAAAAAAAACGGTAAATGGAGAATTTGTGTAGATTATCGAGAATTGAATAAAGCAACACAAAGATCATTTCCCATTATTGTTTATCGACCAGGTCCTGGACACGCTAGCAGGAAAGAAGTATTTTTCTTTCCTCGACAGTTTCAGTGGATACAACTAGATCGAAGTTGCCCCTGAAGACCAAGAGTAAACAACGTTCACCTGTCCTTGGGGGACATTTGCCTACCGTGTTCTCCCATTTGGGTTATGCAATGCACTAGCCACTTTTCAACGAGTCGTCAGAGGCATATTCTCGGATCTCATTCACGACTGCATAGTAATATATATGGATGATTTCACAACATATGGGGATGGATTTGATGAGGCATTAGCCAATCTGGAAAAGACGTTAATCAGGTGCAAGGAGTCAAGTGTTTCCCTTAGTAATAAAAAGTGTTTTATGATGGCAACTGATGGTATTGTACTGGGACATCGCATCTCAGAAAAAGGTATTCAAGCTGATCTAGAAAAAATAAAGGTAATACTGAATTTTCCAACTCCAGCTTCGCAGAAGCAGGTATGAGTCTTTATAGGATATGCTGGTTATTACCGTAGATTCATTTAAAAATTTTCACGTATTGCTCGTCCATTATTTACTTTACTTGGCAAGGATATTGAGTTTGTATGGACAAAGACATGCGAGCATGCGCTTGATGAATTGAAAGTCAAAGTATCCGAAGCTCCTGTTCTAAGAGGGCCTGATTGGACCCTCCCGTTCCACATTTCCACAGACGCAACCGACACCGCTATCGGAGCCGTCCTCGGGCAACTCGAAGGAAAAGACTCGTATGCAATCTACTATGTTAGTAAGAATCTCTCACCTGCTGAATTGAACTATACGGTAGGCGAGAAAGAGTTTCTTGCCGTTATTCATGCAATAAAGAAGTTTAGACATTACATCACTGGATATCCTATAATCTTGCATACTGAACATGTTGCTATTAAATATTTGATGAACAAACCAATCTCAAATGGCAAGGTCACTAGATGGTTGCTTTTATTGCAAGAATTTGATATTACCATTTTAGACAAACCAAGAAAAGATAATGTAGTGGTTGACTTCCTTTCTAGAATAACATCTAATGAGAATGAACCTCCAGTAGAATATTATTTTCCAGACGATCTCCTGTTTGCAGTATCTACTAACACACCTTGGTTTGCAGATATTGCTAACTTTTTAGCTGCAGGCAAACTTCTGCATTATCTGACCCCTAAGGAATGACAAAGTATAGTCAGGAAAAGTGAAAGGTTCTCATGGATTGATCGCTGCCACTTCTACACTGGGCCTGATTTGATTATCAGAAGGTGTGTACGAGAGGACGAAGTCCATGAAATACTAAAAGTCTGTCATGATGGGCCATGTGGGGGCCACTTTGCTGACAAAAGGACTGGGTACAAGATACTCCACCAAGGGTATTATTGGCCGACACTTTTCAGAGACACCAAAGAATATGTGAAGAGGTGCGACGACTACCAACGCATGGGTAGACCCATACAAGCAAATGAAATGCCACTACAACCATAGATGGTGTTAGAACCTTTTGACAAATGGGCCATTGATTTTGTGGGACCAATAAATCCCCCGTCTCGTCGACACTCCTACCTCCTCGTCTGTACAAACTATGTCACAAAATGGATGGAGGCAAAGGCACTTCCGATGGCAACTGAACAAGCTGGTACACCAACATCGACAACATGAAGCTGATACAACATCATCAACAACACGAGGCTGGAACAACATCATCAACACAAGGTTGAGACAACAACATCATCAGCATGAGGCTGCGACAACAACATCATCATCATGTGGCAACAAAATGAGGCAGGTGCAACAACAACATTTTGTGGTACTCTGACATATCGTCCTTACCGAACCTTCGGGATTTGCCCAGGAATCATAAGATTCCCTAGGATATAAAAATCCTAACAGAGCTACTATGTGGTACTTTGACAGACTGTCCTTACCAAACCTTCAGGATCTGTGCAGGAATTGAAAGATTCCCTAGGATATAAAATCCTAACGGAGCTACCACTACTAACCATAGCTGGCATATACATGCACAGGTACTCTGACAAGCCGTCATTACTGGACCTTCATGATCTACCCAGGGATGATCAATCCCATAGGATATAAAATCCTAACGGAGCTACCCGCTATTGGTCAGGATACCATAGTATCATCAACATCACTCCCCCTTTCGAGGGAGGTCCTTTCGGACAACACCAAGCTTGTCTCGGAAGTACTCTAACTTCACATGAGACAGAGGCTTGGTCAACACATCTGCAACCTGCTCATTTGTGCCAACATATTGGAGCTTTACAACTCCCCTCTACACCATATCATGAATGTAGTGATGCCAGATCTGCATGTGCTTCGACTTATCATGGAACAGTGGGTTCTCCATCATCTTTATACAACTTTGGTTATCACATAGAATCACGGTGGCTTCCATCTCCAAATCGAATAGATCTGTCAGCAACTTCCGAAGCTATATGGCTTCACAACTGGCAGAACATACTGCAATGTATTCTGCTTCTACCGTGCTGAGAGAAATACTGGATTGCTTCCTGCTTTGCCATGAAGTCATGGCTAACCCCAAACTGAAACAACATCTTGAAGTGCTCTTTCTACTAGAAACACTTCCAGCTCAATCTGAATCAGTATAACCATACAGTCTGAAGTCACGATCTCCAATATAACAGAGACCATAATCCAATGTACCCTTAATGTATCTCATCACATGCTTTGCAGCTACAATGTGAACACGTCTAGGCTCTACCAGATATTGACTCAAGGTGTTCACAACAAAGCATATATCTGGCCTGGTATTTGTCATATACATCAACCAACCAATAATCTGTCTATATAGAGTAGCATCAACCAATTCTGACGAAGGATCAACCAAGAGTTTCAACTTTGTTTCCATGGGTGTGTTCATGGATTTACATTCCAACATGTCGAATCTTTTCAGTGTTTTAGCTGCATACCTTCCTTGGTTAAGAAAGATCTTCTCTGGGCTTTGCCAAACTTCAAGACCTAAGAAGTAATGCATCAAGCCTAGGTCTTTCATCTCAAACTTTGCAGCGAGCTTCTTCTTACAATTTGTGATGGGCTTTTCTTCTCTTGTTAAGAATAAGTCATCTATATATAGTAGCAATATAACTGGCTCATCATTCATAACCTTTACTCTTGGTAAAGCCCAAGCTCGTCAGGAAACTATCAACTCTGCGATACCAAGCTCTAGGAGCTTGCTTCAACCCGTACAATGCTTTCTTCAACTTGCAAACATGAGTCTTTCTATCTTCAACTTCAAACGAAATTTTCACATCATATTGTACCAACCTGGTGTTGAAATAATGTAACTGCAAAGAGCATTCTTATTATTATTGGATTAAATCCCCATTGTGGATTAATCATGTCATTATTATTATTATTGTTATTGGATTAATCCCCATTGTGGATTAATCATGTCGGTAATTGTATAAGGACCAAATCCCCTTTTGCGGATTGGTCATCGGACAATTACAAAGAGCAGAATAAGAAGTCGGCCCCAACAGTTATTATTGAAGACCCAGAATTAA
>CBVK0100413495.1:0-19618 GCA_900067695.1 Picea abies
TACCCAAACCTTTGTGCTGTGGGGCTTTCTTCAAGGGTTGAAATCAATGAAAACCAACCTTAATCAACATGAACAATATATAAGTCTATGCAAATGCTATGTCAGAAGTGCTTGTTTTCCTTAGAGTCCTAACTGCCTCAAATTGAAACAAAATCATGTTCCTTGGACTGATATGTTATAAGGCGAAGAGCTGGGGAAAGATAATCTTATAGAAAAAGGACCCTTTTTCTGGATACAAATTTGACAAGAATCACATAGAAATTTCAAGCGTGAGTAGAGTTCCGCCATGGTCCAAGTTATATGCATGGTGGAGCGACACTCCTAGGAATTTTACTCAATTCTAAATCAATCTAGATCCTCAAAAAATGGGTCAAAGTTCTAGATCAATGGATGTTACAGATTATTTTGGTCACCCCCGTGATCACCGATTATATTTGTACTTCTCTGTTCCCCCAAATCTATTGAAGAATAAGACTTTCCCCCGGGAAATAGAATCATCTTTTCTTTATTGAAAACCCTACCAAAGAAGATCGTTACACCTTGCCAAATGCTAAGGGTGTGACGATCCCTGATCGTCGCATGCTGCACCACAGTGGAATGTGATGTCGTCGCATGCTTCTTATGTTTAGGGTGCGACGATGCTCAAACAAAGGAAAAAGGTGAAATTCTTGAAAGTTCTAGAATGGAATCTTCGAAAGGATGAGGTGGCCTTTGATCGGTTTGGATCTCACTCTCTTCTATGATTTAGTGGGATCATCCTAATCTCTTCATCCATCCCTCTTCACTCTATATAAAGAGGGATATCTCATGGAAAAAGTTAGGCTGGCTTATGCATGAAGAATTCTGCTGAAGATTGTACTTGTGATAGCTTTGCTTTAGCTTTCCAAGCTAGATTGTGAATACTCTTCATCAAAATAATTGGAGAAAAAGTGTGTGTGTTGAGGAAAAGGGCCACTGGAAGGGACCTTGCAACATCAAGGCATATGTTTTATTCTCCACTTTCATCAATATAATGCAGCGATACATTTCTTCCCCATAAAAGTGTCTCCATTTTTATTGTATAACTCCTTCCACTTTCATCAATATAATGTAGTGATACATTTCTTCCCTATAAAAGTGTCTTCATTTTTATTGCATAACTCCTTGATTTTATGCATACGTTTCATTGGAATATATATATCGTTTATCTCTCTCTTTGTTGGTTTGTGCTTCTTAACAGGTTCAACATCTCACAAACTTGAATATGGAACAAAGACAACACTAGCAAGGATCAAACGACGTTTAAACAATATGTCATTTATCCCTCATTGAACTAGTTTACATTACAATAAAATCTAAGGAGAAGCTTGTATTATGCTGTGTTTTGTTCTAATTTCTTGTTGAAGTTAGGGAGATTATTTGTGTCTACACTTACCGATTTGTCCAGTAACAGTGGATCTCAAAGTACTTGTATACTCAAATTTTGACAATTGTAGGAAAGTTTGCTACATGATTAGATGACTCAACAAGGAAACACCACATTGTTAAATTTTTTGTTTTTATCTTAGTATCGACGAACTAAATTAAAAAAACATAAACTATTTATACAATTCATTTGATATAAAAAACATAATTAAGATCGTAATGTAATATTTTTTTCTAGGTTACAAAGCTCAGGGAAAACCCTTGAGTACTTCCCCTCATTTCAAGGATGGTATCCAGGGTAAACCCTAGAATATTTAGGGAACAAGGTTGATCAACAACATAGCTTGAAGCCATTACAACAATATAATTATTATGAGTTCACTATGTCACTTATAAGAATTGAAACCAGGTGGGGAGGATAACAATCATTCCTCCCAACCACCTAAGCTAAACCCAATTGACTAAATTTGACTTTTACTTACCAAAAATATGTAAAAGGTATCTATATTCACCATTGACTCGTACTATAATGAACAAAACATTATGTAGATCATCAAGAAGATCCATAGTTCTCTAAGTTTGATCTGGGGCACATATATTATTAGGGCATGGGAAAAGATATCACTAGGCATAGAGCTTGACCTAATAAGGTGCACAAGTTTTGTCTCCCATCTTGGTTATAATTTATTTTTCTCTCTATTTCTATATTTCTATATTCCAATATGCACAATTGATCACATTTACCAAAACATATCAAGGGGAGGCCCAACAAAGTAATCCTAAAAAGTCTTTGGGAATACATAGAATCATTAGAGAAATGTAGGGAAGAAAGAGAAGCCAAACTTCAAACAAAGTTAGGGGTAATGCTTGATAATAATATTGCATCATTTGAAGGCAAGATCTAGAAAAATACAAAGAATAAAATAGAAGGGCTAGAGAATAAATTCTAGAAAATGGAGATTAGATTACAAGAAATGGAAAAACAAATATAAGAAAAGAAACAACTAACTTACTAAGGAGTGGTCAATAATCTAGAAAAACTTAAAATGAAGAACAAGGTTAAAGAGATAGAAGAAAAGTTAAATACAAATTTGGCCCTAAATAGTATGGAAGGTACATTGGATATCAAACCCGTCAAAGAGAAAATCAATAATTTTATATAGTTAAACCATTAGCATAACAAAAGATCCTTGAAATTTATAATTTTTGGTTTCAAAGAAGAGAAAGAAGAGGACATGCTGGCCTTGTTAAGAAATAACTACAAATAAAATTACAAATTGAAACAACTTGTCTCATAGAAGAAAAGATGCTGTGAAAAATAATTGAGCATAGAAATAGGTTAGTGTTAAGGTAAGCTCTAATGACCATAATTCTTTCATACTCAACAAAACTCTAAGCCTAAAAGGGCTAAGAATATTTATAAATGAAGACCTCATTGTAGAATTTCAAGCTGAATTAAGGAAGGAAGTTCAAAGAGTAAATGAATCCAGGAAGGAGGGGAAATGGGAAATCATAATAGATAGAAAATCTATCATTAGGAATAGAGATAAAAAAGATAATAATAAATAGGAATTTTGAACACTATGGATACTCTCTTGGAATTGTTGTGGCTTTCCAGGAGCAAAGGTCCCGTGTTAAGTTGGATCTTGAGTGAAATTGATATTAAACTATTTGTTTAACCTTGGGATCATGAATAATCTGAGGTCCCTAACATAGAAGGATTTGTCTTTTGGTTAGTATGTAACAAGAGATCCCGTCGCAAAGGAAATGGAGGCATAACTTGTTACATAAAGAATAATATATTTCCTCATATTAGGCTTCACAAGAAAGACCCTTTCAAATAGTGCATATGGATGGAAGTATAAGATATTAATGCTAAGCATATTTATATAGCAACACATTATTTTGTGCTTATTAATTCTACCTTTTACAAGAAAAAACAATTGAGATAAAAATTGTCTTTACAATGGCTTAGAACAAGTTATTCATAGGCTGATAAATGAAGGAAATATTGTCTTTCTATGAGAATTTAATGCTAGAAGAAGAACTAACCAAGATATTACCTTAATAAATGATTCCAACCCTAATCATCTATGGCTAGACAAGGACCTTGTTTTAGGTAGTAGATATAAAAGAAACTAGGAAGTGACCTCCATGTTTGTTGGCAGGGAAAGTTCTGACCCAACAATGCCAGTAGTGGCAGACTATCATCTTCATTCACACCTCTTGCATCCAGGCTATCACATAGGATAAAGTTTCACCTATGCCTTCCTTATTCAAAACATGCCCTCTCATCTCTACAACATATGCTTCTTCTTATCTCGGGAAACATTACCAGTGAGTTCCAAAACCTTGTCTGTGAGATATGTTAGAGTTCTTCCCGAAAGTCAAACTTGTGTTGATGAAATAAAAAAATGCTAAATAACATTCTTATCATTCACACTAATTTCATTTAGAATGGAAGTCATGTATATGTTGGAATAATCCAAACCATTTGTTAAATTCTACATCAAAGGCCGAGGCCAAGAAATCATCTATGTGATTGTTAAAGTTGCAGTGCCTTACACACAAAGTGAATCTGTTTCTCCCTTTTGGTTATGATAGCTTCTCTCTTTCATGCTGGACATGTCCTTCTTTGAAACTTTTGTAAGACCCCAACTTGGACGAGTTCTCAAGATTCCCTCCATCATGCACTTTATTTCCCTCTCTGATATCACCACCTACCTATATAGAACAAGAAGCTCTATTCCATTTTCAAAAAATGCAACCAACACCCCTTGCATTTCTATTTTCAAAATTTCAAGCAATTCCCATTGCATTTTGGGGATTTGCAGGTTTCTCATTCAGTGCCCCTCTCTCTTTCATGCTGGACATGTCCTTCTTTGAAACTTTTGTAAGACCCCAACTTGGACGAGTTCTCAAGATTCCCTCCATCATGCACTTTATTTCCCTCTCTGATATCACCACCTACCTATATAGAACAAGAAGCTCTATTCCATTTTCAAAAAATGCAACCAACACCCCTTGCATTTCTATTTTCAAAATTTCAAGCAATTCCCATTGCATTTTGGGGATTTGCAGGTTTCTCATTCAGTGCCCCAACATTCTCTACAACACAAAACCAACAAAGGGGATAGCTGTAGAAGTTCAATTTTTTTTTCTAGAGTACAAACTATGAACAAGAGAAGCAAAAAACCTGCAAAGTGGATATTTAGGGAAATATTTGACTCTTATTTTTGTTTAAATATAACATTATCGATCTATAAGCACCCACATGTCGTCATTTCTTGTCCTCATCTCATTTGGTGCATATACATTTACTGTAACTTCTCACATATGGAAACAATGGGTGATGGAAGTGGAACCCTGTCACTGAACATAATGTGCTAGTCTTCCTCATTTCAAACTATGGATTTAATGCCCACATTCCATATGGTTTTCTTAATACTTAAAAAAAAAGGTTTTTTAGTTATTTGATTTGACATTTTGTGCTCCCACTTCATTGGTAAGATTAACGGTTCTAATGATGTCGATTTACAATATATTTCATAACATATTTAAAGCACCTTATTATGCTATGTGCTACTTATGGAAAACTATTCTTCAATTCATATGGCCATACTACAATGTTATGGGTGCTTGCAAAAAAAGGAAACTAGAAACTTGACATCCATAAAACATAGCTTGTATGCTTCATTCACTAATATACACACTCACTCTATGTTTCTTTGTTCATAATCCATATCAATTGTAATTTCTAAAATGTTATATACCAATATGTATAACTCGGTTCTAAAATATTTTAGATCCTTGAATCTAAAAGGATTTTCTTCCTTTTTGTTTAAAATGCATAAGCCTATCATTGGTTAGAGAGTCATGGTAGGAGGTCATCATCAAGATAGTGGATCAATTCTCAAATAAGATAATTCTAATTCTAATATCTTTATGGTTCTTCTTTCGTATCTGGAAGATTTTTGTATTAAGCAAAAGCTGCAATGATGCTCGCAATAGAAGGACAATAAAGTTCGTTTCAAAACAATACATATGAAGACCAAAAAAGAGACTAACTACTGGTATGAAGCTATACAACATAAGTAGTTTCAGATACAAAAATGTCCCAAAAATTCTAATAGAATAGATTCTACATTTCAAACCTAAAAGCCTAAAGACTTTGTAGTACATATAAACTTAGTAGAGAGAATTTCGGCTGGTGGCTGCATCTGCTACTTCCTTGGCTGAGTCCGAGGCTTGCTTGACCAATTCAAGATTCTCAAAGAGTTGATGGAGAATGCCTTCTTCCATTAGCTTTCCATAGTTAGAATTAACCGATTGCAACTAGTTAGAAGCTACAAACTACTCACCTTTAGACTAGTTGATCACCATGTTTTTGACCATATTAAAATCTACCTCCATCACTTTTATTTGATGTTTTTGCAGCACCAGGGTTCCCATTATTGTGGCAATTTGGGAGGTGAAATTGATATAGTGTTCATGAAGTTTCTCATTGGCCATAATATTTGAGCTGCACAGTTACCTTGAATTTCTTCCTTGTGTCTTTGCAAAGCTCGTCTTACCTGTTGGATTTTTGTATAATCCATTTGAACATAACATAAAACCAATTCACAAAGGCAGATAGAAATTCCATTGTGTTATTCTATGTTAGTCCTTCTCAAAGTAACCAGATCACAAGTAATCCTAGGTAGGAGAAAATACGATTCTGAGTTGTCCCAATGATCGATACTTAAAGCAAGAATTAACAAGGGAATTCGGGAGAGAAACAAAAATGAGAGCCTTCTATACACCTAAACAAGAGATATGAACTAGATAACCAACTAAAGCTTTGATAAAACTCAAACAAGAACCATAAATTTTGACCTCTAGCTTTCCAAAAATTAAATTTAGAGAAGGGTTACTTGAATACCAACTATCTCCAATTGTGAATTGACAAACCCCCAAAAGAAAGGTTGAATCACTAGTGAAAGAAATGACTTCTAGCTCTCTTGAAATGAGATGGAAAACTAACCTAGAGTTGTCTAGGCCTTCATGAAGGATAAAGGGTAAAGGTGTCGGCTTACCCAAAAAACATAGGAGAAGAGAAGCCAATACCACCACCCAAATCCAAAGACCAAAGAACATTGAACTAATACTCGAGCTGGAGTGTTGAATATTCCACATGAAGAAACTGGACCCAAGAGCCATGATCCCACAACAATTAAGGGAATTACATAGCACAAATTCAAAAGCATGCAAAAAGAGGTAAGGGAGCATGTGAAAGGATGGGGAACATTGCTTCACATAATTCAAACTACTAAGAGGATCGCTTTCCTTACAACGATCCATGTACTAGATTAAATGCATATTAAGTGCCTTGTCTACCATCATATTAAGGTATAGGTTGGGATTAATGCTTTCGATTTATAATGAATCCCCCTTATTTTATACAAGAGTCTTGATCTGCATACCTATCGACTAATATATTGTTTTCCCTCATAACATGGTAATACTGGATTTTAAAGAAAGAATTTGTAGTACTTTTAGTCCTCTCTATCACCAATGCCAAAAGGAAATACATAGGAATAGTGTTCAATACAATATCTTTGATGATGTTTTTGGAGTCACCAATCACGATCAAATTCCGAATTTGGAGAGAAGAGGCAATTCTCATCCCTTGTAGAAGAGCACATGCTTTAACTTGATTGTTACTGGAGGTACCCAAACCCCAAGCAAATGTAGATTCTATTGTTCCTTCGAAGCTTATGATAACCCCTCCCGCATCTTTATAGTTCTTATTAATGACAATAATAAGAAAACCTTACTTCAATTACTTCAACACTCCCATTCACCTTACTTCAATTACTTCAACACTCCCATTCACCTATTTAGGAAGTATGCTAGTTAATATAAACACATATAAAGATGAAATCATGCATTTTATTTAATATCTCTATAAGTTTATAACATTTATTCATGCTTAGTATAATACAATATAAGTTACATTTTCAATCTCTTTCTATATTTATTTTAAATAATAACATTTTTTTTATAATTTAAATTATTTTATAAAAGTTTCTTTAGTTAATAAAAGTTGAATGTTTTTTTGGTTCCTATTAAAAGTGGAGTGTTGTTTTTGTTCGTATTAAATTTTAATTCTTTCAAGTAAAATGATCACCCCTCATGGGCCATCTTGCATTTGTAAGTGATTATACCCATGCAATTAAGGTAACCAAAATTAAGAAACTTTAAGTTATTAAGGAACAACATAACAATAACAATAAGATTTCAACTAAGGTAATAGAGATCGACACTTGATCCAATAGGGTTACCAATAAATAATGAAAACAACACATAGAACTACTAATCATCTATACATATCATGCACCAACAAAATCTACTATCTGTTCTACGCCAAGCAATATGTAGAGTAACTCCCAATGTACAGTCAAAGCAAGACGTGTGGGTGGATCGACTTATCGGATAAACAACTGATCCAATACGGTTACCAATAAATAATAGAAACAATAGACACAAAGTTACTAACCATCTATAAATAACATGCACCAACAACAGAAAAACCATGAAATCTATGACAACCTAGAATGAGAAGAACCAAGAGCAACAAAGAGTCACAAATTAAAACACACAAGTTCATAGGAAAAGTTTTCCACCATATATATAGAAAATCATGAAATCAAGAGGGAAAAAGTGCCTCTAGTGAAAATCTATGAGGTTGACCTACCACTAAAAGCATGGAGAACAAAAATGATAGGGTAAACCAAGAGCTCTTAAACTAGAAGATAACAAACACACAACAAGAAATCAAAATATCTCTCATAGACATTGCAACTATGCTCTACTCCACAACTCATCCACCTCTTCACTCAGCTTAACCACCAACAAGCATCCTACTTTTTGTGAGTAAAACCTTGCAAGGATTTGGGGTAGGTATT
Source organism: Picea abies (assembly GCA_900067695.1). NCBI lineage: Eukaryota > Viridiplantae > Streptophyta > Pinopsida > Pinales > Pinaceae > Picea > Picea abies. The sequence goes on from CBVK0100413495.1 coordinate 8,352, forward strand.
GTCTAGAATAGCAAGAGGTAGCAAGTGCCTCTTCTTCTTTATATCTCCATCAACATGTCTAAGTCAATTTGATGTTTCTTAGTTGATTTTGTTCATGTGTAAAAATCATATTAATATGATAAACACTAATTTTATGCTAACAAACAAGGAGTATTATAGTAAAAAGTTGACCATTATTACATGCGTTCCAATTTTTTTGGGTTAGAAAATAAGAGCTTTTTGATATTAACTTGGACATGCAGTTTAAAATTTTTGTCGCCACGTATATAAAATTATGTCTTATACACGATGAAATGAAATGTATTTCAAGTTTTTACTCTTGCTATTTAGTGAAAATCAACACATGACTTTAAAGTTGGCGTTTGTTAATCAATAGTTATTTAAGTAACCTCATTGCTTGTAGCTCTAACCTATTGTGATTTTGGCCTCATTTTCTATGACTTTGGCTTATAACTTATATCGATTGTCACTAATTGTAATTACCTTGCAATTGTATAAATGTGTAATTTGTTTTGTACTGGGTGAAATTATATCAACGTTATGTTGGATTTATACTTATGTTATATGGTTAGATCCCATTTATAATAGATAATGTATTGCAACATGATCTTTCTTAACTTTGAATGAATAATATAGAATGGTTGTTATTATGTTATTGTCAGATGTCACAGATAATGTATTGCAACATGATTTTTCTCAACTTTGAATGAATAATATAAAATGGTTGTAGGTAAAGAACATCATGAGAGGATAATTCTCAAAGACAAATTGAAATAGATTTTGATTACGATGATCATTAGTGTAAGGAGGAATTGAATGAAGATAACAAGGCTACATGGGTTATCCATAGAAAAGGAGGAACTCAAACCACTAATGCTTTGTGCTCCCCTCAACTTATTCCAATCATTAATGGAGGAAGAGAAGGAAACCATGAATGAAATGAACGATTGGAGAGGGACGTAAGATTGCCAACTTATCTATCGAGACAAGTGAGGATACAAGTGTTTAATATAGAGACTTTAAGGTTTTGGTTGTTGGGGATTGTTGGAAATCTTATGGCTTGACATTTCATCATTTCTACGTAAAGAGGCTTAATCCATCAAATTGATAAAGATTGTAGATGGTCATCCTCATTACTGGTTAACCACTAAATTATACTAAATTTTACCACCTTTGAAAAGAAGAAAAAAAAAACAATTCTCATCATTACTTTAACAAGATGTCTAATTTAATTAATGATTATATATCAATCTCAAAAACTATAATTATGGACTACATAACTTTTGTAGCAAAAACTCAAATAATAAACCAACAATATTATTAATGATATTCCTCGTCCTTATCTTTGCAAACAAGGACAAGTACAAACTCAAGTTACTTTAATAAAATAGATATCCTTAATCACAACATCATAGTTAAAGGTGAAAAGTGTCATTATTTCATTAAAAAAGAATGAGCAAATAATCAAAAAAAATTAGGAAGTTGTATTCATAAGATATTGTACTATGATGAAATGTATTTATATGATGTTCCATTTATATACTATTTTAAAAAGTTTGTAATAAATGTTTATGTAGGTTATGAGGTGAACATATTAAATTAATCAATATATTTGTTATTGATAATATTTACTATAATTTAAAATTTAAATAAATTAATAATAGATAAATTTAATTTTTTATTAAAAAAATTATTTTAAATATAATTTTAATAAATAGATGAATAATTTCTTTTAATTTTTTTTTTTATAAATATTATAGATATATTTTTATATTACTTAATGTGTGTATTATTGAGTTGTTTATTCTTATCATACTCTCCATAGATAGTTAACTCACATTGTATTGAGAATTGGGAAGTGCTCTCGTGACAAACATTTTATATTATTATTATTATTATTATGATGTAAAGATATATAATTAAATTTTATTCAGTGTTTTAAAAAAATAGTTTTATTAATATTTAAGGATAAAAAAAAATGTAATATAATGAATATGTAATTTAAAAGAAATTTATATTCTAAACCAAAAAAGATTTGATAGGGAATATTTCATAGATTTTTAAACATATATAATATAAATGATTTTTTTAATATAATTTTATTATCTAAGTTTTAATATTAAAGGTAAATGTATTTCATTTTCACTTATTTTTATTTTTATTTATTTATTTTATTTTGAGATAATAATTTTCATGAAAATTTCTAGTAAATTTTATATTTTTTAATGGACAATGTCATATCAATAAGAAAGCATTCTATAATTTTACTTATAATGAGTTCAATATGTTAAGAGAATCTTCGTGGAAAAGATAACATTCCATTTTACAACCAAAAGAACTAGATCTAATTGATTCATTTTATCTTATTTTTACTCTTTAAACCATATAAATTGTGTTTATGTTTTATATATTGTATAAGTAGATAAATATATATTTTATAGAACCATATAAATTATGTTTGTGTTTTATATCTTGTACATGTAGATAAATATCTACTTTATAGATGTTATGCTAAATAACATCAACACATCACGTGGAATTTATATGTATTGCTTTATAAATGTTATTTCATTGTTATGAGTGAGTTTAATGGTTAAAAACATGTGTTTTTTCTTAAGATGTCATAAGTTCAAATCCAGAGAAAAGTAGGGTATGTATACCTTTGTAAACTTTACCAGTCAAATCATCGAGCAAATAAAATCTCATACACCAACATTTAAATTTTATTTTAATAATAAATTTAAGTCAAATATTATTAAATTTTTAAATATAATTAAAGTTTTATCATGATTTTAATTCCAAACTTTATTTTAATTTTTTTTTCATTATTTTAAAGGAACATAAAGTTAAAAAATTGATAAAATTTTTTAAATCATCAAAACTTTTACTCAATTTATTGGACTCCAACACAAAGATTTTATAAGTTATTGGATTTCAACACAAAGAGGGAAGATAGCGACACATTTAGATTGCTCCAATAAATAATTAACACTAATAATGGGTAGGAGAGATGTTACACTTTTTGGTTGCACAAGTAAAATTAACATACCTCCAAAGTTAGGAATGGGAACATTGAAGGGAATAAAGGGTGGATACATCACAAAATTTGGAGAGGAGGTGATTTTTTTTCTAGTTCCCGAAAAGAAAATCATATTTTTCATTTATGTTTGTTAATGGAGTTGTAAAACTTAGATTGTAAAGAAAGTGCAACATTTTTTTTTGTGCTATCAAAATGCTATGTAGAGGTTTGTAGTTTAATATATCACTAAGCATACTATAAATAAGGGCAATAAGAATGCATATTGTTTTGAAGAGAAGTAATACATTTGTATCAAAATTCAATGTAATATATTGTTTGTATGCATGTTACCATGGTCCATTATTTTAATATCAATATCTTGGAGGAAAGTAATCATGGTGAGAGTCAATGTAAGTATTAAATACTGCAACAATATATATTGGTGAGGAGTGTAACACTTTGTTTTCCTCCATAATTGTAATTATGTTAAGATTTCATATAATGTGATTATGAAGCATGTAATTATGTTGTTGATTAATGGAAAACATTAGACAATTGACTGAGAGGGAAATGCCTTGAGTACTAGCCATGATCTAACAAGGTGGAATTGGTGAGGTGGACTAGTGAGGTAGAGTGGAGAGGCTTCAATGAATAAAATATGAAGCTTGCTCAACATTCCATCCTACACCTACAAACTTAATTGCATCACCTAACATCGTACTTAGATATGCATTAAGCCACATGATAAATTATGGGTAGCAGGATAGATGGTTGAAGCAGTTATATCCGCTGACATACTTGGTGATTGAAGGAAGCCAAGGGTCAATCAGAACCTGATAGAAGGACACCCTAGATTTCCCCTTCGAATTTGGATCCCTGACTAGAGGTTGCGTTTGACAACAACCACATGAATCTTGAGGAGAATGTGGAAGAAGAGAGAAAAGGTGGAAAACCACCATACATACTACCACATAACAAGAGAGAGAGATGTGCATACATGGGACATAGAGGAATAAAGGAGGCGCATGCGAGAGAGATTGAGAAGATGAAGGTAGATTCTTATGGAGAACCACATAAATCAGATTGAGTTGCGAACTCACTGTAGAACAAATCAACGAGGATGAGACTCACACACTTAACTCTTAGCAAAAAAGTTGTTGGGAAGTTTCTTGGAGGAAAATAAGAAACTTGCCCAAGGAATTAATGACCACCATGGAATAGAGAAGACCCATATCTAGACTAGAGCAATAAGGGACTGCAACTTGGTGCTTATTGGAAAGAAACCGACTCCTGGGGAGGTCTCTGAGGGACTGCATAACAGAGAAGGGAATCCCTTATGAAGAGGAAATCCAATTGGGAAGGTGCTTGATAAACCCATGGAGGTCTTGATCTCGGTGGGAAGAGGGAAACTTCTGTTGTTGTTAGAGGAATGAAGGAGAGTAACCTTCCTAGTCCTTTTCCTGGTTGGGTAGTTAGTTGAGTCAATTCCCTTATGGTATCATGTCTTGACACGGGTGTGGCATGCTGTGGGAAGGCACTCTGCAACATAACCTAAGGTTGGGAGGAAAGGATTACTCTCTCAGCCAGTTGGATGGTTGGACATTTCACTGAACATATAAGTGTTTAACTTAATATGCTTGATTTATGCTTAATGATGTAAATGTGTCGTTTTTGGGTTTAAATCATAAATGTGAATGTATAGAAGAAATGGTTGAATTCCTGAGTAAAATGGAGTATATATGTTTGATTTCACTGTTAACTTGATAGAACTATATAACCAAGTAAGTTGTGCAAGGGTAGGGTGTATCCTTGTGAGTTCTGCAAGTCCTTGAAATGGAAATATTGTAGGACATAAACCTTCACCATATGTGTAATGACAATAATGGGTATAACCTTGTGTGATTGCAAGTGTTTGAGTGGAAAGATTTCCATATATGAATAAAATATTCACCCAGAATTGATAGGAATGCCCTAAATCTTGAGGAGAGTTTCAAAGTAGTCAGGGAGCCTTAAGCCCCATGAAACCTCCATGATTTGAATGGAAATTTTGTAGGATATGCAAATATTCATCCAAGTATCGATGAGAAATCACCTTAGCCAGTTTCAGAGTGAAGGTGAGAGCCAAAAAGGTTTGGTAGAACCTTAGTAATGGCCTAGAAGAGAACCCTGAAATGGTTAAGTCTGAAATCAAACTGTTATCCTGAAGAAAACCTGTGTTTTGAGTTAGAATGATTCACAACCATTGATTCAACATAGTGAGTGGATCTGGACCATTGGTTAGATAGTGCTACCATCAGAGTGACCGAGTAAGGATTTTCTAGGAAAATTTTATGAGGAGGATCCGAGTCAACAAGGACTATTGACTTATCAAAGAGTGGCATTGACGAGTTTTGGACCATTGATGTCAGTTTCAAATTTGTTGGAAGGAGGGATGTCAGAATCTTGGAAAGAGGGCTTCAGAAAAGAGTCAAATGACTTGGAAGTCTAAGGACCATTGATCTATTAGGAGGTGTCCTGTAAGATCACAGTCCTTGGATCTAGTATGGTTTGAATAGAGAAGGAAGGACCATGCAATTGTAAACCATGAGTACACCCCGACCATTTGATGAAGTGAACAAGGATCATTAGATCCATTTTAGTGAGTGTTGTCAGAGTGAGTGGTTCAAAGTGGTTCATGGCATTGGAATGGGAGTGTTCTGATGGTGAGGAACTCCGAGAATGAACGTGAGTCATTGATCAGAGAGTGGATGCGATGTGGCCTTAGCCATATGATCATCTAGGGTCCCACCTAACCATCACACAGATGGTTGAAGAAATGGGTGATAATCGTCGTGTATGAAGAAGCACCAAGGGGATTAGGACTGTTGGTTTCTGATTTCGAGAGTTGTTGGATCTATACAAATAGAACCATTGGGAGGAAATTTTGGGTTTGTAATCTATTGTTCTGATGGAAGGAGCCTGATTCGATTTAGATCATTGATCTAGTGGTGAGGGTATCACTACCCATCTGATTGAGGGTGTGTAGCTCCCTTGTCATTACGAAAAAATCCAAGGAGGGATTTTGTTGGTACTTGGGGTTGATCAAGTAAGATTTAACACTATAAATATTGTGATAAGAGAAGTCTTCACTTAAATAGTGATGAACCAGAATGAAGGAAAGAGAAGAATATCTAACATCCCACCAGCTTAAGAGGGTTAAAGGGTCAGGTGTGCTATAGAGTGGTATCAGAGTAGAGTTCAAAATCTAGGCTTGAATGGGTTGTCGAGAATGTTTGACCATTTAAAAATGCCTTTTGATTTTGCCAAGAATGCATATTTAACATGATTGTTTGATGTAATGGCTAAGAATGATTTTATTTTTCAGCACATAGGAAGTAATAAAAGGAAAGTAAAGGTGAATGGTGCAACGAAGCATGGAAGACACCTCACACCTCAAAGATGAGGAATATGATGGTCAGAGGGATAGAGAAACCCCTCCAAATTTGGTAGTCATTGTCAGAAGTATTAATGCAGACAATGAGAGGCTCATGAGATCTTAGGATGAGTAGGATGAGTTGAATGCAGTATTACTGCAGAGTCTGTCAGAAATTCAAAAGAATCTGCAACAAGGTCCACCACAAGTAATGAAGAATTGCAACGATAAAAGAGGTTGAAAACCCATTTAGATGCTTAAAAGCATAAAATAAGCCATAGCGATATCAAAAGGAGTTCTTCCAAGAAGAGGCATTGTAATGCCAAGAAAGATAGATTTGGTGGAAATATCTCCATAGAGTCATCCTGTGGGAATTCCACTTCCAAAGAGTTGTCTAGCAGTGACAATGGATCAAGTTCTCCTAGGAAGAAGAAAAAGATATTTCTCTGATTGAAGAATACAAGAAGGCTAAGCCACCTAGCTTTGATGGAGAAATCAAGAAGGGAGGAGAAGTTGAGGCTTGGATGTTGGGACTTAAGAAGTATTTTCAGGTACATAATTACTCGGATAATACTAAAGTGGAGATTTCCATCTTCAATCTGAATGAAGGAGACTCCATGGTGGGAATACCTCAAGGATGTCAAAGGATTGAAAGAGAGCAAGCTGATTTGGAAGCAACTTGAGAAGTATTTCAGGAAGGCTTACCTGTCAGAGAAGTACTTTTATAGGAAGATGAAAGAGTTCCATGAACACAAGTTGGGACAACTTACCATGGATGCCTACGCCAAGATATTTTTAGAGATGTTTAGGTATGTTCCTTACCTCAAGGCTCAAGGATAAGAAATCATGGATACACATTTTCCTTAGTGGATTTCCATAGTCCTATCAGGACAAAATTGATTTTGATGCACCAAAGACATTAGAGGATACTATTAGGAAGGTGAAGTGTTGTTATGATTAGTCGAGGCATAAGCAAGAGCCTTCTAAGGATTGAAAAATAAAGGGTAAGAGTGGATTCCAGGAGCTCAGTTTGGTCAATCAAACAAAAGTGTGCATCAACACAACTTTCCATCTCAAAGTGTAAATAGGCCAACAAAGCAGACACATGAAAGAGTAGGTGAACGAAAGAAGAGACCTTTATAATGCTGGGGGTTGTGGAGAACCACATATGTTGAGAGATTTTCCTCATAGGCAACATGACATCAAACGAGTTAATCATGTTTAGGAGGCTACTACAATCAATTGTGTGGCCATAAGTGTGCATAGAATATATGTAGCTGTGGAAAATCAACAAACAAACCACCAAACTTCTGTAGTGGAGTTGGAAGGTATATTTCCAAAAAACCCATATCTATTTTAATTGAACCTAGATCTAACCTTAGTTATGTCTCACCTCAAGTTATTGAAGCATGTTTCTTACATAGAAAGAAACATGCAAAGGCATGGTTGGTTCAATTATCCATAGGGGAAAAGAGGAAAGTGGCAGAAGTAATAGAGACGTTCCCATTTGAAATGAGTGGACTGCATGCTCAAGCAACATTGAATATCCTACCTCTAGGATCATTTGATGTGATGATAGGTATGGATTGGTTAGTAGCTCACAAGGAAAAAAATGATTTTTATGAGAAGACCTTAGAATGTGAAGATGAAGAAGGAAATGCAAGAATTTTGCAAGGCATTCATAATCCATTTTCGGTCAGACAAATATCAACACTACAACTTAATAAATTTAGTAGAAAAGGATGCCCCTTGTACATAATACAAGTGCTTAACTCAACATACGGAAATGAGTTCAAGGATGAATAGCACCCAATGTTGTGGGAGTATAAGTTTATATTTCCAGAAGAGGTGCCTGGACTACCTCCTAAGAGAGATCTCAATTTTTTGATATATATTGTACCTGGGGCGATACTAGCATCAAACGTAACCTGCAAGAAGAGTACACCAAAATTAGTGGAGTTGAAGGTGTAACTTAAATAAATGTTGGATAAAGGGTACATTAGGCCAAGCATGTCCCCATGGGGAGCACCTGCCTTGTTTGTGAAGAAAAATGATGGCATATTGCATTTGTTCATTGATTACAAACAATTAAACAAGATGACCATCAAGAATAAGTATCCATTGCCCAAGATTGATGATCTTTTTTTTCAGCTTAGAGGAGCTACAATTTTCTCTAAGATAGATTTGAGATCAAGATATCATCAATTCAAGATCAAGGATGAAGATATCCACAATATAGCCTTTAGAACAAGGAATGGACACTGTGAGTTTGTGGTAGTGCCATTTGGGCTTACCAATGCACCAACTCCATTCATGTGCTTGATGAATAATGTTCTCAATAAGTATTTGGATAAGTTTTTCTTGGTGTTTGTTGACGATATTTTGGTGTATTCCAAGACTAATAAAGAACACAAAGAGCATCTTAAAATGGTTTTACAGGTATTGAGAGATCACCAATTGTATGCTAAGTTAAAAAAACGTGACTTCTTTAAGAAAGAAATCAAGTATTTGGGTCACATAATCTCAACAAAAGGAGTGGCATTATATCTCGATAAGATCAAGACAAGCATGGATTGGCCTACCCCTCAGAATATGACAGAGGTAAGGTATTTCATGGGATTAACCAAGTATTATAGGAGTTTTGTAAATGGATTTTCCAATATTGGCCATCCCATTACTTCATTACAGAGGATGGGGAAGAAATTTGTATGGTCAACCAAGTGTGAATCCAACTTTCGACAATTGAAGCATATTTTGAGCAATGCCCCTATTCTGAAGACCGCGGACCCTGAAAAAGGATTTCTTGGTTTGTACTGATGCTTGCAATGAGGGATTAGGTGGATTCCTTAGGAAAAAAGGGAAAGTGATCCACTATGAATCACAAAAGTTAAATGCGAATGAACATAAGTATGTCACCTACAACCTGGAACTCGCAACAATTGTGCATGCGTTGAAAATGTGGAGACACTACTTGCTTGGAAGGAGGTTTTTTCTGATGACAAAGCATGGTGGGTTGAAGTATTTTTTGGATCATAAAAGGTTGATTTCTAGAAAAGCAAGGTGGATGGCGCTGATTAGCAAGTTTGATTGTGAGATCAAACATAAAAGGTTGATTTCTAGAAAAGCAAGGTGGATGGCGCTGATTAGCAAGTTTGATTGTGAGATCAAACACATAAAAGGTAAGGAAAACATAGTGGTAGATGGACTCGGTCAGAGTGTGCATAATATACACTTAGCAACAAAAAATGTAGGAGAGTCTGACATCAAGCAAAGGATTACAACCCTCTTGCAAGAAGATGGATTTTTCAACTAGGCAAGAGAGGGATTGCAACGAGAACCTAGAAAGAAAAAGTATGAAGGGTATCAACTTGCAATTGATGGACTACTGTTGTATAACAATAGGTTGTATGTGCCAAATTCAACAAAGTTGAAGCATTTGATCATGCTTGAATTCCATAGGAGACCTTATGTGGCTCATATTGGTTACCAAAAAATGATAACAACAATAAGGTAACTATACTACTGGCCCAAAATGAAGCAAGACATTGCTAAATACATTACCAAGTGTTTGGAGTGTCAACAAGTTAAGGTTGAACATAAATACCCTGCAAGACTATTGCAGCCATTACCAATTCTAGAATGGAAATGGGAGACAATCTCCATGGATTTTGATTATTGGTTTGCCAAGGACATTTAGACAACATGATGCAATCATGGTGGTAGTGTACACATTGAGCAAGGCACCTCACTTCATTCCTATCAAGTCTACTTTTTGTTGAAATATTGTAACTATGAAGAATATTCTAATTATAATTGAGTTATTGAGCAAGGCACCTCACTTCATTCCTATCAAGTCTACTTTTTGTTGAAATATTGTAACTATGAAGAATATTCTAATTATAATTGAGTTATTATCATATAGATCAATCCCCTTTTGTGGATTGATCATGTCGGGACTTATGTATGACCAAATCCCCTTTTTTGGATTGGTCAAACCCTAATTCAATGATTCTAATTGAGAAGTCAGCCCCTAGGGATAATTAAGGTGGTTTTAGCCACTAGTTGGAGAATTCGGCCCTGCTTGATGAAAAGACACAACCCTAGCACTCGGTTAGCTACTCTTCCACGATCAATATCTTCCAGTGCACTTATGGGATGAAGAAGCAAGAACAATAATGTATGCACAAAACAAATATACCATAGTGCACTTGGATTCAAAACCAGTGAAGAAATGTTCTCCGGAAAGAAGCCAGAAGTAATACATCTCAAGATATTTGGCTGTCCAGTGTTTGTACAGATTCCGAAAGAAAAGAGAACCAAGCTGGACCCTTCAGGAAAGAAGGAAGAATTTGTTGGATACTATGAGGTCTCTAAGGCCTTCCAAATTTACATACCAGGTTACCATCATATTGAGATCAACAGAGATGTAACCTTTGATTAAGATGCAACACTCAAGAAATCAAGGAGATTCCATCTTGAAGAAGTATATGAAGAAGATCTTGTAGCTCCCAGAGTTGCAGAACCAATGAGGGAAGTTACAAATACCTCTAATGATGAGATTCCATAAGATCATGATATGATAGAATATCAAGAACCTCCATAGATGACGATCTCTCACAAGATAAAGCCATCTTGGGAAAAAAAACTTATTCAATATGGAGAGAAGTATGGTGCCCCAGAAGGAACCATGAGATACGTTAGGAAACCTAAGCCATTCTCCAATTATACGGATTTGATGTGTGATCTCATAGAAAAGGAGCCTACTTGCTTTGAAGAATCCATTCATAAGAAAGAATGGGTAGATGCCATGACAGAAGAATACCAATCCATTATAAA